>APFE031160105.1:0-66461 GCA_000404065.3 Pinus taeda
AATATTTTTAATATAAGTAAATTCATATTTAAGATAAATTTAATTAGCAGTTGACTATAAATAAATGATTTTTCTTGTTATTTCTTATGATTCATTTTCATTTCCAAACTTATGATTTTAAATCTTTTGATACTTCTACATTAAAAATGCTTTATTTTTTTCCCTTATTTTTTAGTTCTTGGATCACTTGCTTCTTGGAGAGAGAGTGAACCAGTGGCTACAATTAAGATTGCCTACAAACCCACCCAAGGAGGTCCCCAAAACCATAGTTCATTCAGAGCTTCTCACAGGTGACACATTAATAAAGTATTTTTTTTGGTAATTTAAATCATATTACACAATATATTGGCTTATATTTTTTTGTCTTTAATTTCTATTATTTTTCTACATATTTATAATTAGATAAATGAATGTGTGGCAATCATTGAGTTTTGTTATAAATCATAATAATATTCTTGTTGGACTATTTACAATTGGTAGAATAGAACTTTTTGCTAACTTTTGTTACAGAAAGACATCCAACAATGCTAGCAAAAAATATAATAAAATTAATATAAACAATTTCACACTTCCACTAAAAAATGAGTATTTTTTGTAGTAATCTAACTATATGTCTATGTTCATCCTTCACTTTTTTGCATTCCAAAACATCTAGCTATATAATCAACCACTTCATTTTTTAGCTATATAATCAACCACTTCATTTTTTCATACTTAGCTAAAAGTATGATTTTTAACAGCTAAAATTGTTTTTTGGTACCCTAAATTTTAACATAGGGTACATTATGCATATGACTCAAAAGATTATTTCTTTGATTCCTAATAACTTAGCACATAAAAGTTTCCTTTTAATATGAGGATTCCATCCTCTTTTAGCTCATAATTTGTATATTATGGCCTTATATTACGATGTTATCCCTTCTCTTTAATTTTCATGTAACGTTGCTTTGAAATTTCAACCTTTAAAATTTAGATATTTATATTATATTTACATTCAATTATAGATGTAGCATGAATTTTATGCGTCTTTCTATTGAGTGCATCAAATTTCTTATTGTCCTTCCCCTTGATGTGCTTGGTTTTTAAATCATATTTATTCACGAAATTCAAACCAGCTAATTTGTCTCGAATTCAAAGTTAGCTTTTCCAATAAAGGGTTTAGACAACTATAATTTGATCTCAATTCAAACATCTTTACCACAAGTTAGCAGCTCCATATTTTTAAGGAATTATTGATGATCGTGAAATCCAAATAAAGGGTGGCACAATTTCTCTCATGCTACTTTAGCTTTCTTGACTTATAACATATCACATTCCCATTCTACATGAGGGCTTCTCTAAGTTCTTCTTTTCATCAACTATATTAATAATTTATTCTTTGGTTAACAAAATTATCAAAAGCTAAAAAGCCTCTTCACATTTATGATACCTCTCAAATTACATACCCTTCTTTCACACAGAAGTGATTGAGTGTGCTATTCTTGAAAGCCTCTCAATAAATAGTCTAGAGTATCTTGCTAATCCCATGAAAGATCTATCCTTTATTACATTTTTGGGTGTTTCCCATGCATGGATAGATTTTATTATCTATAGATCCACTACAAAACCTTGATTTGATATGCATGACCCAACTAACAAATATGATTTTGGTAAAGTGAACATTTACTCAACTTGGCATAAAGTTAATATTCTTTGAGTACCTACAACACCATCTTCAAAATATTCTCATGCTCTATATTTTGAGTAAATAAGAATTTCATCCAAAAATAAAACAACAAATTTGTTGAAATAATTCTAGAAAATACCATTCATAAGGTACAAAATAACACATTGTGTATTAGAGATCCCAAAAGGCACCACTACAAACTTCTAGTGGCCATATCTAGTTTTGAAAGTTATATTGTTGATATGTCATTCTACTTAATTCTCACTTAATGATACCATGCCCTTAGTCAATCTTGGAGAATACCTGATCGCCCATTAGTTGATCAAACAAGTCATCTATCTTTGGAATTAGATACTTGTTCTTCATTATCATGTTACCCAACTACTTGAAATATCCACAACCTGAGTGCACCATATTTCTTTGTGAAAAATAACACTTAAGCATCCCAATGAGATGCACATGGGTGTATTTATAGCCTCTTTAAAGTAACTTATAACCACATTCACAATTCCTTAAGCTCTGGTGTTCTCATCCTGTATAGTGTCTTGGATACTGGGTTAGCTCTAGGTACCAAATCTATCGAAAAACCAATATTCCTCTTTGGTGGTAAACTTAGGATTTCAACAAATACACCCTCAAACTATTTAAGTACCAGATGATCTTCAATACTTGTTACCTTTTTCTCAGTTGCCTCTTCCAAGTGGTTTGCATAAATTTGGCACCTTTTTCGAAAATTCTTCTTCAATTGCACAAATTTTATTTCCTTGAAAAAAACTAGCCTTAGAATCCCCTACACTTTCCCTTGTTCATCAAGGAAAATAAATTATTTGATATAGTAGTCTAAGATAGCATGATGATTTTCCAACCAATCCATACTAATTAGGAAATCATATGAACCCAAAAGTATGATGTTTAAATATGCATTTGTGCTCAAGCTATTCAAGTCCAATTTACAATTTTTCATTAATTCATTTATCCTTATCTTAGCCTATGCAGCTAGTAAACCAATCAAGTGTTTTCATTCTTGGTTTTCTTGAAGTGAAATATTTCAACAATTTTAGGATCAATATAAGTATGGATGGCTCGAGAATCAATTAAAATGGCAATGTCATAATTATTTATCTTACCTTCAACTTCAATATTGTGAGCTTGATGACTAGCTTGCATATTTTCCAATGTTGTATAATTGTTGGGAATTCTTATGCCGATGTAATCCATTGTATCAACTCCTTGAACATGGTCTACATTCCTTCCTTTGTCTCCTACGCGAGGGAATTCTTTGTAAATATGCTCTCCCACATGATGCCAACACCTGAAGGGATGAAATATTGACATTTTTCATAATGATTCAACTCTCTTTAGTTTAGTTTAGTTCGGTTGGGATTACTTATTTTCTTGTGAACTATTCCTAAAAAATGATGGGTTGTATCCTTTATTCCTTTGCTCCACCCTTGTCCTCTTCTTATCATCCCAAGATTTATTGAAGGATGGCATTTTTTTTTTATATCATAAACATACTTGGACTTCCTTGTAGCTTCCTACAAAGTTTTGGTCTCTTCAATTTTAATATTTTCCCTATAAAATGATGGTAAACCACTTAAAACCTTTGCATTTGACTCTTTTCATCCTCAATAAAGTCAACATACCTTAATATTTTGACGAATATTATTCCATACTCCATTTTCATGTTTCACAACTTTCATTCAAGCAACTCTTGATTATTCAGAGAATTGTCTACGATATAGTCTACCATCCATCCATTTTCAATTTTTTCCATTTCTACATTCCTTATGTGCACTTCTTCTGCTTCCAGTCTTGTATTTGTCATCATAATGTGATGCAACCATATGGATGCCACAATCAAAATACCTTATAATCACACTCAGGAGACAATCCCTTACTTTAACAATCATTAGTCGTGGGTTTATGGTTATGGCCCACTAATTCTATCAGAAGTGTTATATCTATGCTTTTTCATTAAAAACTAGGGCTGCACAACTTTATCGAAATACATGGAAACCATGGAAAACCCCGCTCCGAAAGTTTAAGGCCAGATCTTAAAAAGAGTAAACCCAATTCTATAAAATAGTTGGGTTCGCTCCTTGAAGCCTTTCCGCTGCACTCTCCGATCTCTGATCTGCTCTTCATCGGCTATCGACGTATCATAATTTTGCATCTCAGCACATCCATCAACCACCAGCCTTAACTCCTCTGATTTGCGATTAGTGATTAAATTTTGATCGTTGATTTGGTTCCAATTCGATAGTTGATGCTAAATTGCGTGATCACCATCGCTAAGTCTCCTTGGCTAGTTCCGATAACACAACTCTCCTTTGATGTGATATCATTTGGTCTATTTTCCGCGATTTGAATCTAGTCCGTTGATCATCCAGATCCAATGACTCTTACTCCTTACGCCTACACCACAGATTGCCAATGCTAACCATTGATCTGTGAGATCTGATGGCTCCTGTGCATACTCCAATCATTTCCTCTTTAACTTAGTTTCATTCACATTTGATGGGTTCTGTGTTAAACCGCCTTCCTCTGCCATACTCTGTTACGACATCCATATAACAATTATTTATTTAGTCAATGGATCGCCATCGATCCTATAGTGATTGATGGTTGATCAACATGCCTACAGATGGAATTTTAGTCATCTACGAATATACATATAACAAAACTCGAAAATGGCACAATACATAGTTCCTCTACCTCTAAATTACCCACTCTCGTTCCTGTTATTAAAAGAATATCAAAAATAAAACAGAGTTCTGTTTCGGGCCTTGATGGCATAATTTACATTCATTTCTCCTCTCACTCTGTTCACTCACTTTCTCTCCCGAATCCTTCCTCTATGGCCTGATTCTTCTAATTAGTGGCCATCGTTCCTAATCTGCCTGTAGGCTTACAATCCCCTCATCAATCATCCTGAAAACTCCATTTCTCAGAAAACAAAGGATAATACATATATGCTCTATCTAACCATCTCCTTCACAATTGAAGGAATATACTATACATTTAGAAATCAAATTCTATCCAAATCTAAACAATTCTAACTACTTGGCTTGATCTCCACGCAAGGAGGATCACTTGCCATTTATTCTCTCTTTTCCTTAGTATTTGCAATAATATAACTACTTACATAATTTGAAATTAAATAAAATGAAATAAACAATTCTTCCTCCAAACTCTCATTAGGCACAACATGTGACCACACCATCACATTGCTGGCTAGGCCTAGATGCTCCTGCATCAAACTCCCAAGGTTAAAAATAATCATGATCTCCTGATAATGTGCTTCTGATCTGTGTCCTCCTCGATCCCAATCTTTGTTCGGTAGTCCGTCCTTGGTTACTGTTGTTGTTGGTTGTTATTCTCCAGGTCTCCATACTTTATGTTGTATTGCTCCATTAGCTATGCTCTCACTATCTGCTGCTATCTTTTTCATATAACTTATTGCTTTTTGCTCATCATCACAATTTATAACTTACTTACTGCTGAGTGTGATGCCAGGCTTCCACACCTTAATTTGAAATTTACCATTACCTTCACCTGTACCATTCTTTCCAGCCCATCTTCCTTTCTTCTTTTGTCCTTTATATATTTTATTGGAATGTTGTTGTATGAGTCTCCACAACTCTTCAATTTCTATGTACACTTCGCTTCTCAGATGATGAATACTATTCTCCTATAACTGGATGTGTTCTTGTCTAAGAACATCATAATCCATGTGCCAATACATTTAAAAAATGTACAAATTCCTTCTCCATTGATGCCCCACAATAATTCCAGTTCCTTCTTCTGGTTTCTCACTCATGGCTTCATCACTTCTTAATTCAATTCCCAGTATACCTGTAATTACACAAATTTCTTGAAAACTATGAATTCTTCTTGCTTGTTTAGGTGCTTGGAATACCTATTCTTCCAATAACTTAATTTCTGCGCCCTTAAGGATCATGGCATCATATTTGTCTGCTTCTAAAATGTCATCTTCAACCTCTTCTTCATCAATAACTCTTTGTGGTACAATAGTAATCCTGTTACTATCATCTCTTGAACTCATCTCTAGTTCAACAATTCCATACTGTAATTTCAACATCATTCCATCTTTCTGATACATTTTGATCTCACCCTTCCTTACTTTGATATGATATTTAGAATCAACTCCTCATTTCAAATTGACTTCACATTGCCTTGTTTCTGCATATGAATCTTCACCATAATGATCCAATTCATTAAACATAAATACTTTACTCTGTTTCCTCATTATGTCAACATTTCTAACAACTTCTTTTCCATATTTGTCATCCATGACAACTTCTTCATTCTCATTCAGTTCTGGTTGTATAGTCTGGTCACTTATTCTTTGCTTTTCTTGTCTCTTCTCCAAAAGACTTGACTCACGCCACAAATCTGCCATCTCATTTGGAATTTCTCCCAAGAGCTTTGCACGATCTTCACTAACTTCATTGTCTACAACATCCGTCTTTAGTCCTTATTTACTATGGTTTTCTTCAAGGTCAATAATCTTCAATAACTGTTTAATGTCTACAAAGTCTTCAATATCAACCTTCAGTAGCTATTCTCCTTTGGCTTCAGTGTTCAATAATTTTCCAATATCTGCATAATTCATTATAGCTATGTTTAACATCTACTCTTTCCTCTGCATCACAAGATTATGTGTATTTCCTTCTTCTAACTTCTGAAAAATCATATCTTTACTTTTCCTTTCCCTTATGACAACCTTAAACATTTGCCTTAATTAAGTGTATCCTGCATTTACACACAAAATACTAGTTTCAAAACTAAGAGACACCAAGGTCTCCTCAAATAATTTCATCATCAATTCTTCTAGTTGACTCCCACTTCCTGAATACACCATAATATTCTCCATTTGCTTTGTATTAGCTTCATCAGTTTTCCTACGAAAACTCTTTGTTCCATATTCGTATGAATGGATCTCTTCCTTTCCAAACACTTCTTTGATCTCAATAATTCCTTTGCCATCTTCCTTCTGACTTATCTTTTGGATGTCATTTGACTGGACATCTTCCTTCACTTGACTGTAACTTTTCTCTTTATTCTTCATATGACTGTGGGTAGTCATCTTTCCACCTATTGATATGACAATTTCCAATAACTGCTTGTTTTCCCTCAAGTTTACATGACCTGTAAACACACAACAATCATCAGTTTTTTAAATACAATACCTTTCTTCCTCTTTTGATGCTTCAAGCACCAATATTCCATCATAGATCTTCTGGATTTCAACAGATCCTTCTTGCTATGACTCCATTTCTTTCAGTCTCTCCTTCTTTAAAAAATCAATATGAATTTGTTCAAGTTCCCTAAACTCGTTTATCAACTTTCCATTCCACCTCTGTTGCAATAGCTTCCACTTGACCTGTTTCTTCGTTCTCCATCTGTATCTTCGGTCTTCACTTGTTTTTCTTTGTAGGCCCTCTGTTATTATATTTACTCCTCCTCTCATTATAGCCACATTAATCTCTTGTTCTTCATTCTTCTGCTAGTTGCTATACTCCTGCAATCTAATGCCTTCCTCAAATTCACTCTCATGTTGCTGATCATCTCTTTTAAATTGCTGGTTTCTTCCATATTTATCCTGTTCGATTAATAATTCTGTTTCCTTCATGTCTCTAAGGATATAACTTTCTTGCTGCTCTTGATCTTCCATTTCACATTCAAATAATCTCTGCTCAATTTCTTTGATTTCGACATCATACTTATTAATGTTGTCCTCCATAACTACAGTCACATCATTAGCTGAAGAGTCTAAACATTTACTTAACTCTATAAATGTTTGAGACATTTCATCCTTATCATGCATGGTAACCATAATCTCTTCTTTATCAGGTTCTGAAAGCTTCATTTCTCCTTTAAGTTCCTTGAGAAATATTTCCAAGAACTCTATTTCCATGTGAAATCTTTCCAGCAGTTCATCACAATTTTCATTCTCAGCTTCATTCTTTTCCTGGCAATCCTCCCAGTGAGTTATCCTATTTTCTGCACTATCATATTGCAAAGTTCTTTCATCAATTTCATTAGACAAATTCATTTGCTTACCTTCTTGGAATACCACTATGGAAATTTCATTAGACTTCTGGTCCATATCAACTTCATCTGACTGTCTTACACCAAATAGAAATTCATTTATGAACTCTTTCTACTGCAATAAATCAACACCTTCTTCCTCTAAAAGGAATTCTCCATCATACTTCACCTCATGAGCTTCATTCCTGTTTGTGACAGTTTCACCAGATTGTCCATCATCCTCTGCATATCCTGCAAACATACACAAACTATGAGAATTAAAATCACAAGGCTTAATTGCCTCATCTGCTTCCCTTGTCATCATATCTTCTAATTGTTCTGAACTATTCCAATAGTTCATGAGATCTTCAGTTGATCTCTCATTATTCTCTTTACCTAGAATTTCCCCCTGTTATTCTCTACAAATGGAATCTTCCATTTTTGATTTTGTGTCTTTGAAGTTTTCCATCAACCCCTTTACCTGTCTTTGTTGTAGCCTTCTCTGCAACTTAGGCACTTTATAGGCTTTTTCTTCAAGACCCAACCTAGCCTTTGGTTCTCCTTTAGCAGAATTACTAATGCATCGAGTTATTCTCTTATCTTAGCTATTTCCTTGTCAATTTCTGCTTGACTCATCTATTTCCTACGGGTTGTTTGAGCACCCTTCTCATTCATCTTGTAGCCTTCTTTTGAACCTTCCATATGACCTTCCCTAGCCATCTTCTCTTCTGTGTGAGCTCCTACACTTGTAACCAATCAACTTCCTTCTAAGTTGATCTTCTCACCAAGCTTCTCCTCTGCCTGGTCTCCAAGTCCTCTTTCTTTAGAACTTACACTGAGCAATCTTGCTCTCTCTCTCTAGTTTATCCACTCACTTCTCTTAAGGACTCCTTTGTCCCTATCTATTCCAATCCTCAGTCGGAGTGAGGTTCTACTACAATTTCTAAGAACTTCCAAGAGTTCTTCCTACAGTTTTACTGCTGTAGTCTGGTGCCAAACTTTTTCATTCATTCAACTGCTGCTACTGTCATACCTTTGTAATCATAAGTTCATAAGCAAGACATCCTTGCTCTGATACCAAATGATGCAACCATATGGCTGCCACAATCAAAATACCTTATAATCACACACAGGAGATAATCGCTTACTTTAAGAATCATCAGTCATGGGTTTATGGTTATGGCCCACTAATACTATCAGAAGCGTTATATCTATGCTTTTTCATTAAAAACTAGGGCCACACAACTTTATTGAAATACACGGAAACCATGGAAAACCCCACTTCGAATGTTTAAGGCTAGATCTTAAAAAGAATACACTCGATTCTATAAAATCATTGGGTCTGCTCCTTGAAGCCTTTCTGCTGCACTCTCCGATCACCGCCTTCTCCAATCTCCGATCTTCGCTTCATCGCCCATCGCATTCTCCGATCTTTGAGTAGCTCTTCATCGGCTATTAGCGTATTGACATTTCACATCTTGGCACATCCATCAACCACCAGACTTAAATCCTCTGATTTGTGATTGGTGATTAAATCGCGACTGTTGATCTAGTTCCAATCCGACGGTTGACGCTAAATTGCGTGATCGCCATCGCAAAGTCTCCTCGGCCGGTTCTGATAACACAGATCTCCTCTAATGCGATATCACTTGGTCTATTTTCCGTGATTTGAATCCGGTTCGTTGATCATCCAGATCCAACGACTCTTACTCCTTATGCCTACACCATAGATCACCAATGCTAATCTTTGATCTATGAGAATTGACGGCTCTTGTGCATACTCCGATAAATTCCTCTTTAACTTGGTTTCATTCGCATTTGATGGATTCTGTGTTAAATCGCCTTCCTCTGCCATACTATGTTATGACATCCATATAACAATTTTTCATCTAGTCAATGGATCGCCATCGATCCTACAATGATCGATGGTCGATCAACATGCCTACAGATGGAATTTTAGTCATCTATGCATATGCACATAACAGAACTCAAAAATGGCACAATACACAGTTCCTCTACCTCTAAATTACCCACTCTCGTTCCTGTTATTAAAATAATATAAAAAATAAAAAAGAGTTCTGTTTCAAGCCTTGATGGCCTTATTTACATTCATTTCTCCTCTCTCTCTGTTCACTCACTTTCCCTCTCGAATCCTTCCTCTATGGCCTGATTCTTCTAATTAGTGGTCATCATTCCTAATCTGCCTGTAGGCTTACAATCCCCTCATCAATCCTCTCGAAAACTCCATCTCTCAGAAAACAAAGGAAAATACATATATGCTCTATCTAACCATCTCCTTCACAATTGAAGGAATAGACTTACATTTAGAAATCAAATCCTATCCAAATATAAACAATTCTAACTACTTGGCTTGATCTCCACGTAGGGAGGATCACTTGCCATTTATTCTCTCTTTTCCTTAGTATTTGCAACAATATAACTACTTACATAATTTGAAATTAAATAAAATTAAATAACCAATTCTTCCTCCAAACTCTCGTTAGCCACAACATGTGACCACACCATCACATTGCTAGCTAGGCCTAGATGCTCCTGCATCTTAATGCAAACATACAGATAGGGTTTGGTTATTAGTACATAGATAGGTTTTTATTATGCCTTTCTTTTATAGCTCTTTGAATATTTTGGTTGAACAATTGTATTGCATTATAGTGGTGAGTGTGGCCTTAGTGCCCTTGTTTTGATTTTATATTCACTTAAGACAGATATCTATTTCTCTTTTTATTGTTCATACCTGTAATGGGTTAATGAATTTGGATCTCTATCGTTATTACTTTGATTGAAATTCTATCATTTTCCTTTGTTTCTTGCATGCATCTTGAGGATAATTACTTTGTGTGTTGATCATTTTGTCTAATTGCATAGATTTCTAATCACTACAGTCACCCCCTATGACTAGACAAGTAGTAATCTAAACAAACGAGTAAGTAGTAGTGACCTTAGGCTAATCTCTCATCGTTATTTTGTAGGTTTTCTAAGAGTAAATTTGTGATCTATCAATTCCTAAACTCTATGCCTCATTTCAAAATGATAATCTACATTTGGATTATGGTGATTGTAATTGGAATGAAGTTATCACATGCAATTTAATGTTTGAAAGGATTTTGATAGTTATAAGTTTTCTATTACTTCTAAACATGCAAATATATGAATATTAATGCTAGTTTCTAATTATGTTTTGAGTTAATTTTGGGTTTGAGACTTTTGTCATTAATGGGATTTTTATTTCTATGGAATTTTTTATTTTTTTGGTATATGAATACCACCATTATCACCAAATTAACATATCTCAAGTTGTAGAGGAGCTCGGTGATATCTATGGCTTTGTGGCACCCTGTTTTCCTCCATGGTAAGTATGGATTTCATTGCACATCCCTTTCCTAGAATAACTTTTCTCTCATCTATCTTTTACATTATTCTTATGGTTCATTTCTATTTTTGTTTCATGTGAAATTGGAAAAAAATAAAAGTAATTGAGGAAATCTAGTTCATTGCATTTGTAGAATAAGTTCTATTAATATCCATGTTGTCTTGGATGAATTGAACTATGATTTTGACCATTTAGATCCAAAAGTAGATTTCTACCTTTTATTTTTACCATTTTAAATTGATTACTTGAGTAGTTTAATATATGTGTGTTTTGTTAATGACATTAATTAGAATTTTATTGGTTAGTTCGCATACATCATATAATTTTATATTGACTTATGTTTAAGAAGTAATAATATCTTTGGTCATGTTTGTGATGAGACATTGATACCCTTTTTCCTTATTCTACATTTTGCTCTCTACTTTGACTTTGTATCACTGATCATGTAAACATAGTCATGAAAATTTTTCAACATAGGCTACTAAAGGACAAGCATTGACCAGGTTTTGGGAAATGTAAGGAATCACATGAGGAAAATCCTAAATAGCCTCATACTAGGGATGAATAACACTAAAATGATGTTATTCATAACCTTTAATGGATACCACATGTCAAAGCCCAATAAGTATTTTAAGTCTACACTGCATTATCTAAATTTCCCTTGGAACCTTGGGCACTCCCATTATTTCAGTTGTGTTGATAAGGTTAATTGAATTGGAGGTCTCACAAAACTCACATAACGAGCAATATTTTCAATTGCTATTGTGAATTTCTAGAATCCCCTATATCCCTATTACTGCAATGGTTATTTTCAAACCCTGGATGGAAAATTAAATTAATATCATAGTGATAGTTATGAAAGAGCTCATGAAAAAGGAAAAAAAACAATGGTGAAGACTTAAGGCACATGCAAGAAAGACTAGAACTAGTGTATAGTGAAAATAAGTTTCTAAAACAATGTGTAGTTAATATAGCAGAGAGCTTAGAGGAAATGGAAATGAAATTGTGGGAAGACGAAAAATATTACACAAAATCAAAGGAGGGTAGAAAAAACAAGTAGTTGGAGGTTCTGGCAAAAATGAAGGCATTAGTGACAAAAGTATAGGAGATAGAAATGGAAATCATAAAATAGGTCAAGATCTCCAAGTTGAGTGCACTAATAGTAGGTATAACAACTAGGGAGTTAGTGGAGATAAGGTCATGGAAACTATGGATGTGAAAAGCATAATCTAAGAGGAGCATGAGAGGTAGAGAAAGACCAACAATATTGTTGTAAAGAGGGTTAAGAAAATAAGAAAGAGTGAGGATACCATAGAGGAAGTGTTATCACACAAATTTGTGCGCAAGGTGAAAATTTTCAGAGTGACAAATGTATGAAATTTAGCCCAGTCACTTGCTAAATGCCTCCCCAATTGGGCTGTTACTTTTCCAACCATTGAGAGGTGTCCATATTAAGTTGTTGTATGTTTTTTTTTCATTAAGAATATGAATATAACTTTAGAAATAAATTACTCTAAGGCTGCCCTTAAACTACCCTAAGGAACCCCAGGACATAGTAAAAGTTGGAAGTATAGAATTTGGGATTAGTTCCTTAGTTAATATTCTGCAACAAAGACATAAATTAGTGAAGTAGAATATATGCCTTGAGTGAAAGAAAGATTCAATTGAAAGGCATGAAATAAGTAACATAATCACTATTAGATGATTTTCAGATAGAAAGTAACCTTGGAAATTCAAAAGTTAAATGCATAAAAGAATTCATCTTTATATATTGGCATAGGGGCAAGAAATAAACCACAGACTCAATAGATTAGGGGATGCTTTGTCAATCTGCTGTTTAGTGAAGGATGTTTTATCAAGTCTAGAAAGGATGGAAAAAGATGGTTGTAATGAGCTCCTAGAGTTTGTAAAAAGGAATCCAGTCCTCTGCCCAAGAGTATCAAACTCATCCTTATTGAAGTCTAGAGGAAGAGGCTCTCAATGCATGTGATCCATATGTGTGAGATAATGAAGGAATCAAACTCCAATTCAATCCCTTTCATGGTAATATATCTCCTTATTTAATGTTGTACTCCTCTAGTAAACTTAACAATGAACCATACTCATGCATGCACAACTTAACCCTTGCAATTCTAAATTAGAGTAAGGCATGTGAACTTGCATGCATGCAAATCCAAGGCACACAAACTCCTCATGCCTACAACTATAACAAAGGAAACGAAAGGAAACCAAAAAATTGATTGGGTTGAAGGGCAAGGGATGAAGGATTTTGTCTTCATGACCAAAGTTTACATTAAAAATTGTCAGTATAAGATTGTGGGCCACTTTAGAGAAATTTATAATGCTTAATTCCTTGTTCAACTTTATGATGTATTTATATAGGATTCAACCAAACTATTATGCGTGAATATAGTGACTTGAATATCTTTTGCTAAACAATTTATAAATTACTCAATATCATTTAATGTTTAACTTGTATCCTTATAATTTTTTTCAACCATCTTCAATGTGTTTTTCTAATTGTGATTAGATTGCATTAGTTTTTTTTTTTACACACTTCCACTGTTAATTATAATGTATTTTTCATTTCATTAGTTGCAAAGGAGGGAATTTATTTGATGGAAGATACTTGGGTGATGTATAAAGATTTTTTCTACATTCGAATCAAGAATATTTTCTTTTTATTCCACGAGTGTGCTCATAAGGATATTAACATGTTAGTGAATTAGGAAAAATCATAGCTACTTGGTTTTTATCTCCACTGGTAGGATCCAACTATTTTTGAAGTAAAAATGTCGAACATGGGTTCAATGATGCTAGACTACCTTTGCATTATTTCTTGTCCCCATATCTACTTGGTAGGATTTTACATTTTTTCTTGTCCCCATCTCAGCTAGGTAGATGCTTTTTTTATTTTTTATTTTTTATTTGTGCAGAAATGTGAATCCCATTTATGCATAATTGTGTTCCCACTTCAATCCGAGGAGTCATCAAAATTAGCTAAGGTACATGTTGTTCAATTTTTCTATTCCCACGAATGTTTGAATAAGATTATTGTCTCAAGTTTCAACTAGTAAACCACAACCCCATGGGCAAGCAAAAAGTTTTCTTTCAATATAGGCTTTATTTTTTCTATTTTACAAGGAATGATAAAAAGACATCTCTCAACACCAAAAAGGAATCATTGTCCATATTTTTTTGGTTGTAAGTGCTACTTATAGTAACTTACAACTTCCCTTTGACTAAGCGACTATGATATCAGGGTGTTTCTAGGTCGTTAAATAGCTCAGAAGAATATATCCCATGTTTTCACCCACTTTGGGGGTTTTGAACACGGTTCTTTGCATTAATACAAGCATGATCACCTTGTCATTTATGGGTAGACCTCACACCCATGGGACTTTGCATGAGAAGTGTTTGTTATGAATTTTATAATATTTGTTTATTATGTTGGATACAAAAAAATTATCATGACCCTCTCTCTGTATTATTATTGTAATTTCCTATTTGTTTAAAAGTTGTCCCCACTGTACAATAAAATAAATTTATTTTTTATCCATGTTGAAAATTGGTAGATAAAAGTTATTTCTCAGTATAATGATAATATGCCATTAAATTGTTACCCATATGAAGACTAATTGTTAATCATTGATGTACTTGACGATTTCATGGCAGGTTTATCTACACACGTCTTGGATTCAACATTACTGTGTGTAATTGCTTGTATTGGTCATATTGCTACATAGATTAACAATGGATTCTACCTTTGTTGTGTATCATGTTTCTTCAATATGTGTGCAATATTTTTGTCTTAGTGCATACATAAAAAAACGTTTTCAAGCCCACAACTCAAAGAAAATTTACTTCTAAACAAATACTATATACATTTTCGCTTAAGCCTCAAGATTTTTCTATTCATAACGTTGTAACAAAGAAAAAAGTCTGAGAAGTTACGATGGAAAATGATAAATACTTCACTTTTATTTTGGTCTAAATTTTAATGTTTGTTGTCCTTCACTTGAACATAGTTTTCCACCCTTGTAGTCATCCTCATTTTAGTGGAAGTGGCTTTGGTAGGAGATATATTCTTTAACCATAACTAGGAAGTGATATTTTTAAGGGAAAAATATTTTGGAAAAATTATTGTAATTTTTTTAATAAGAAGTTCCAAGGAATGTTATCTAATTTTCACCTTTTTGTATGGTACGGCATTCTAGATGATCCAACTGAAAATTTTGAAAATATTAAAGAGTTTATAGAACATAGCATTGACATATTTTCAAGGAAGGAATTATTCAGTGATATTTAAACAACCTTGATTGTATTATATTTAAGAACAAAAATATGTATGGTCTAGATCCATTATATCTTAAACTAGCATAATCTTACTTTTTAGTTTTATGCATACAACCCATAATGTAGTATCATTTTTCATCGCTTAGAGTAGATGTAGAAAAATCTGTAGATTCACAAGCTCATGTAATCTACTAAAACAAGAGACAAGAATCTACATCTACTCTTTACAACGAAAGCCCATAAAGATCAAGCAAAAAATAATCAATAGAGGAAGAGGATCAAAGGCACATAACACAATAAATATTCGAGGAAATCCACAACTCAAAACCCCACTATATGTTTTGTATTGATCCAAAAAATCAAGATGAAATTACAATGCTTGTTCTCTCTAGAAAAATCCCAACACTCAACAAATTCAATCTCCAACTCATAAGCAAGCTCAAGGCCAAATATTAGCCTCTTCACAAGCTCTCCAAGTCTCTATTCCAATGTGTAATTCCTATGATGGATAAATTGTGCTTAAAGGGAAATAAAACCTCTAAAAACAACTCAATCCCTCAAGGATCAGTTCCTGAATGGATGCACTATCAGTGCAACTCAGAAAAATCTAAAACAAATAGTACACTGTCCCCGCACTATAGTCTCAAATGCGTGTTTCTCAGAATCAACATGCATGAGTTTCTGATGGTGGAATCTTCAGTTAAGTAGAGTAGCACTAATTATGTCACTAGTGTCCCAACTAACTGTTTACTCACTATTAGTTCCTGAAATTGATTGGAACTAATTTAACTAGACATAACTCATCCTGAACTCCTATAAGTTAGGGAGAACATATACATGTCTTCTAAAAGACTTCCAATTCAAATTTCCTAAATTAATTAAGTTAATTAAACTTGATTAATTAATTTCAAATTGCTATGAGAAAATAATTCTATTTTAATTCACAGTTTAATTCAAGGACAAATTAAATTAGAATTTATTATTGCCATTTCTCAACACTCCCTCTCAACAAGAAAGGGATTATCCACTACCCCGATCCTATCTCTATGAAGCTCGAATTTACATCTTGGTAATGCCTTTGTCAAGGTGTCAGAATCTTTCTCCTTCGCGGGAATGTAATCTAACAACATGATCCGCCTCAATACACAATCTCTGAGATGATGATACTAGATATCTATTTGCTTGGACCGATCATGAAAAATTGGATTTTTAGAGAGTTTGATACAACTCTGTTTATCACAATAAATCACTATTGGATCCATCTGCTGACCAAACAAACCAACTAGGATCTTCCTCATCCAGATAGCCTCACATGTTGCTTGACTTGCAACCATGTACTCTACCTATGCTGAAATGAGTGCAACCGATATCTGTTTCCTGCTGTACCAAGAAATTATAGCTGACCCAATACTAAAGATCCCTCTTGATGTGCTCTTCCTGTCAGATGGAATCCACGCCCAATCTACATCGGTGAAGCCTTGAAGTTTCACTCTCTCTGTCCGTCTGTACCACAACCCAAATTGAGTAGTGCCTCTGAGGTATCTCAATACATGCTTTGCTGCCTTCCAATGCAACTTGGTAGGCCTAACCATCGCTTGACTAAGATGGTTAACTGCATAACACATATCTGGTCATGTGTTCACCAAATACATGAGTGAACCCACAAGATGCCTGTAAACAGTAGCCTCCACTACTTCTCCTAAAGTAGCATCCTCCTTCCTCCAGTTACCAGCTATAGGAGTCTCCATGGGTTTACTCCTCCATGTGGAATCTCCTGAGTATCTCATTGGCATACTTTCCTTGAGAAACAAACAACTCCCCATCTCCCTGCCATACCTCCATTCCAAGAAAGTAGTGCACAAGCCCCATGTCCTTCATCTCAAACTCTCTTGCAAGGTCCTCCTTGCAAGATTTGATGAGCTTCTCATCACCTGTCAGTATGAGATCATCTACATAAAGTACAATGATAAAAAACTTACCTTCCACCATTATGTGATACAGGTTCACATCCACTTCACTCTTTTTGAAGCCCAACCCAGTGAAGTAGCTATTTATCCTAGTGTACCAAGCACGAGGTGCTTGCTTCAGCCCATACAATGCTCTCTTGAGTCAAAACACATGCGACTCATGGTCCAAGGTTTCAAAACCTTTGGGCTTCTCTGTGTACACCTCTTCCTCAATCATGCCATTGAGGAAGGCAGTCTTCACATCCATATGATGGATACTCCAACCCATCTATCCAGATAGTGCCAAAATAGATATGATAGATGATTACCTTGCAACAGGAGCAAAGGTCTCATCATAGTCAATCCCGTCTACCCGTGAAAAGCCACGGGCCACAAATTTGGCCTTATGCATCTCCACACTTCCATCTACAGCTTTCTTTACCTTATAAAGCCAACGGGAGCTCACAACTGACTTGTCCTCCAGTCTCAGGACCACATCCCAAACACTATTTGGAACTATGGAGTCATACTCCTCCACCATCGCATCAACCCAAACCGGTTGCTGCATTGCTTCCTGAAAGGAAGATGGCTCTGTCACAACACATGCACCCATAAGTGCCATGTATCCAGTGTACCTCTCTAGTGACCTCGTCTATCTGCGCCAAGAAGAGGGTGCTCCCACATTCTCTCGTGCATCATCCAACAATCTTTCAGCCTCTCTAGTGTGCTTTCTTCCCTTTCTGGAAGACTCTACCTAAGTGTATGTCTCCACTCCCGGAACCTCTGCATGTGGCTACTCCACATCAATTTGATCCTCCTCAACCTTAGGAACTAAAAGTTTATCCTTCGCATGTAGCTCAATCTCCCTCTCAAGGGATACTCTCATGGCCTTCTCCTTATCAAACTTGACATCCCTGTGAACCATTGTTATTCGACTGGTTTGCATGTACACCCGATAGTTGGGGGGAGTATCAATGTACCCCACAAAAATCCCCGACTTTGCTATTGGCTCAGGCTTTTTCTATGCATCTTTGGTCACATGGAAATAAACCAATGACCCAAAAATCCTAAAGTGACCAACTTCTGGCCTCTTACCGGAATAAGCTTCCTCTGGTGTTTTACTCTCAAGTATCCATTGTGGGCTACGGTTCTGAACATAAACCACTGTGTTGCATGCCTCAGCCCACAAGTGTAGTGGTAGGCCCTGATCATGCAACATCAACCTTGCTGCCCCTACTATGCTCCTATTCTTCCTCTTGGTGACCCCATTCTGTTGAGTGTTATGAGGTGCCATCAACTCTCGTTTAATCCCTTTCGTTGCACAAAATTACTTAAACTCATTGGAGACATATTCTCCACCATTATCACTCCATAGAGATTTAAACTTCTTGCCTTACTCTCTCTCGACCAATGCTTTGAATTCAAAAAACTTTGTGAATGTCTGATCCTTTCTCTACATGGAAAATATCCATCATTTATGAGAATAGTCATCTACAAATAAAACATAATACTTGTGTTTGGTGGTGGATACTATCGAGAATAGTCCACACACATTTGAATGGACTCTCTCCATAATAGACTTTTCTCGACTTTCTCTATCTCCAAAGGAATACGTGGTGTATTTTCCCGAATTAAAACCCTTGCATTTATCAACTTGCTCAAGCGTACCTTTGGGAAGACCATAGAGATTTGCTGCAATATCTTCAAAGCCCCATGATGCAAGTGGCCCAATTGCCTGTGCCACAACTCGTCGACTTCACGGCTCAACATCTTCTCCACTTTTGAACTCAAAGAAACACAATCCTCTACCTCTATCTTATATAGATTTTGAACTCGAATCCCTATCTTCTTTACTTGACCCGTGGCTATGTGTCGAAGGAACACCTTTCCTTTTGAAAATATCACATCATAGCCTCTATCCTCAAGCATGGCAATGGATACCAAGTTCTTCGTCAGTATGGGTACATGCATAACATTTTTCAAGGTGAGTGGATCTGCATGCTCCATCTGAAAAGAAATAGTGCCCACACCAGTAACATTATACTTACCTTAATCACGCATCTCGATATGCATCTTGAGATCTTTCTCCTCCAGTTCACTTAATAACTCTTTGTCGCTAGTCATGTGGAAAGAAGCTCCACTGTATAAGTACCAGACACTTCCCATCATTAAAGACACCATGCATGAAACGAGGGAAATGTCCAATTTGAATTGGGAGGCCAAAGCCTCACCCGTGTCTCCTCCTAAGGATTTCTCCTTGGACTTCTTTAATGGAAAATTTGTTTCAAAGTGACCCATCTTGTGATAATGAAATCATTTAACTTTTCTCACGTCCTTCTTCTTACCTACATGATAAGAATATGATTTGGAACAAGAAACTTTACCTTTCCCCTTCCTTTCCTTAATCGCTAAGGCATATTTCTCTTCATCATCAGTCTTTGATGAAGAGCCATCCCTAGTATTCCTCCTAATCTCATCATGCATCAAATCTGACCATAGTCGTTTCCAATCTGGCAACTTATCTCGACCATTGACAAAGTCCTGATAACTATTCCAACTCTTTGGGAGTCCAAGAAGAGCAAGGCTCACCATATCCTCCTCGGAAACTATGATTCCAACACTTCCAAGTTCATCCCAACATTAAGTGAACTTGGTCAAGTACTTTGGAATCATATCGGTTTTCTCCATCTTGATTTTACGAAGTTTATCCTTGAGTTCCAACTTCCTTTTATCATTGCTATTCTAATACAAGTTTGTCAATGTTTTCCACATAGCATGCAGAGTTTCCTTGCCATGGAGACTTGATACAATGTGGTCTCAAACTCCGTCAAGGATTATCCACCTTGTCTTCACCACACCCTTCTTCCATTCGGCCAAGTTCTATGCATTCGTAGTTGCTTGCTTGGGGAATTCTTGATCAATGAATTCCTTCAAGCCATTATCTTCTAGCACAACCTCCATCCTGTCCCATCCAGGCTATAAAATTTGATCTGCCTTCTAAGGCATACTCAAGCCTCAACCCATGGAACACCATCTACCGATCCTGAAGTATTTATGAAAGTTCGACTTTCACCTGTAACCCAGAAACTCAAAACTTCGAAATCTCCTCTAGAGATATGATTTTAAATCAGTGATATCTCCCTTATCCGAACTCTGATTCAGTCAATTTTTTTTTGAATTTGGGTATCTTTTCCCAAGGAATCCAAATCTGCAATTTATTTCTAAAAATTTTGCATATAAATTCTCAAAGCTTCTCTTCAAACTCTCAGCACAAAATAAAATCTTGCTCTGATACCATGTAGAAAAACTTGTAGATTCACAAGCTCATGTAATCTACTAAAACAAGAGACAATAATCTACTTCTACTATTTACAGCAGAAGCCCATAAACATGGAGCAAACAATAATCAATAGAGGAAGAGAATCAAAGGCACATAACACAATAAATATCTTGGGAAAGCCACAACTCAAAATCACACTATTTGTTTTGTATTAATCTGGAAAATCAAGATGAAATTACAATGCTTGTTCTCTCTAGAACAATCCCAACACTCAACAAATTCAATCTCCGACTCATAAGCAAGTTCAAATCCATAGCTTAGCCTATTCACAAGCTCTCCAAGTCTCTATTCCAATGTGTAATTCCTATGAAGGATAGCCTGTATTTAAAGGGAAATAAAACCTCTAAAAATAGCGCAATCCCTCAAGGATAAGTTCCTAAATGCATGCACTGTCAGTGCAACTTAGAAAAATCTAAAACAAATAGTACACTGTCCCTGCACTCTAGTCTCAACTGGGTCTTTCTCAGAATCAACATGCATGAGTTTCTGATAGTGGAATCTTCAGCTAACTAGAGTAGCACTAATTAGGTCACTGGTGTCCCAACTGATTGTTTACTCACTATTAGTTCATAAAAATGATTGAAACTAATTTAACTGGGCTTAACTCAATACAATGAGTTAGCTAATTACAACTCATTCATAACTCATCCTAAACTCCTATAATTTAGGGAGAACATATACATGTATCCTAAAAGACTTCCAATTCGAATTTCCTAAATTAATTAAGTTAATTAAACTTAGTTCATTAATTTCAAATTGCTATGAGAAAAGAATTCTATTTTAATTCACATTTTTATTCAAGGACAACTTAAACTGGAATTTCTTGTTGCCATTTCTCAACAGTAAAATCCTTGAATTAGGTAGCAATAAGGCGACCATTTTACTTTAAACTGACTTGATTATGTTGGCCTTTATCAACTTAAAATGATTTAAGCACAACACAACTATGCTTCCTTTATTCTTTGAGGGTGCTAATGTCTAATTTGGTAATTTTGTAAGATAAAGCAACATTATAGGCTTTGCAACAAATATATTTTTAACACATTTTTGGGAATATTTTATCCAACTAAACTATGCAAACTTTATTTATAATTATTTTTTTGAGTTAAATTATTTGAGCTCTTGAGATTTACACCTTTTTTTGTTGATTTTCAATAGTCAGATATTTTCCTATGAGACAAAAAAATAATTTTCCCATGTAATCAATGTGTCATAATCATTATTGTATCTTGAGGTTTAGCTAAGGTCAACCTTGTGTACATAGGCTTATAACCCCTCTTGGGGAAGTGCCCTATTCTTGAGCTTGTGAATAAATACACAAATCTCATTTGCAATACATGATGACATGCTTGTTTTTTTATTCTTATTAATTAATTTGTGTAAGGGAACTTTCAAGTGTTTTTATTTTTTTTGTTCATTGGTTTCTCTCTTTTGAGTGCACTTGTACTTGGGTTATTTCCCTCTCTAGGGTTTCATCCCTCTTCGTTAATTTCTCTTCACGAGTTGACCTGCTTGTGTTATAGTGGACTAATCACTTCTTGCGGACAAGAAGGATCTTCATAGATTTCCAACAAGACCTAGTAACAAACATCAAAATAATTTCTTCCTTTCCTTAACCTATAACTAAAACATAAAACATGTAGTACATGAAGAATCACTTACATATTAGCGATGTGCTTGTAGAATTCCTGTCAATGTTTTCCACAACCAGATTTTCCTCAATGCCTTAGAGGCTTTCCCAATGGTTTCCACAACTTCTCCATGATGCTCCAAAAGAGATCTGCATAGACAAAAACATTCAAAGGTATCAAAGCATCTTGCATATAAAATCAAAGGTAAACGAAATCCATAACTTAACATACATCATACAGTTGAATCAATAATCAGTTATAAACCATGCGAGTAATCAAGGAATCTCACAAATAACATCAAAATAGACACAATTAGGAAATAACGATTACTTTGTATTAAATTCAAAGGAGAATAAGCTTACAACTTGGTTTCCTTGATGTCGCAAGCCTCTTCTAATGGTCTCTATTATTTCCCTTGATGACAAACTCTTTAGACCCAAAATCAATAGCATAAGTTTACAAATCCAAGTCCCCCCCCTTCCTTTAGTCTTATGCTTAATTTATAGGCAAGAGGCGAAGGTTTCTAGTTCCTCTTCTCAAGTGATATGGTGCTTTGGAGGAGGAGATTAGTTCCATGATCGAAGGGATGAGGCACATGTATGTAGTAGCTTGAGGTTTCTAATTTGGATATGATTCCTCCATCAAACTTTCTAGAATTTTCTTTTTTATTTTTACTTGCGTGAACAAGATTGAATAGTTTATAGTGGAATACAATGTGTAGAATTGCACAAGCCACAATGGTAAAAAATGTACATGTGCAGGTAATGGCTAGGAAAACTACATAGATGCTCAAAAATGGTTTGTAAGTAGTGAAACCCAAAAGTCCTTTTGTCCTTGGTATTTTTTTATTTCAAGCTTCATAGGGGTTTCACTTGAGATACTCATTGGATGGCGAGAGATTCGATTTGACAGTCACGGGGACAAAATTTAGTGCAACATATTGCCCCTTAAAGTGTAAAGTGAGAAATTTTGTTTGATGACTTAAGCACTATCATGTCAAGGGTTCGAATTAGAGACCAATTGGTTGAAAACCTGAAACAAACAATCAAGGATTACCATATCATGCTTTCATATAAACATAACTGAGGTAGGAATTCCCATACTGAGAGTACAAGTATCTCAAATAATCAATATGGAAATACATATAAAGATACATGTCAATAGAAGACACAATATGGACGCAACCATCAATGGATCTATGTTTACAATCATGAATATTTAATAACTCCACACAACTTGGATGGATGAAACTAGATTCAGGGTCTTGATCTCCATCTCTTGATGTACGAATCTAACCATGTGAGTAAATGTCTTGAAGTCGAAGATGGTAGAAACCACTTGATTAATGGTCAATGATGTAAACCGTTAACATGTGCAAGAGAAACCACCAATAATGACATTGGCCCTCAAGATACTCCAGTACAATCTATGAAGTGCGATTAAATGTTTTGAATTCGAACACTCATAGAATCATTCGGTCGAAGGCCAATGATGAGAACCTGTCGTCAAAAGCGAGAAAACTATCATTGAGGCATGCTGAATCCAAGGTACTTAAAATGGGTTTCTAAGTTAACTTACTCTTTTTGTGAAAAGGAATGGGGCCTTTTGCTAAAAGGAATGAGTGGGATGACTGAAGGGGATAGACGACAAAGAGGACAGAATGAGCACGATGATTGAAGGGGAAGGCAACATGAATTGAAGGGGAAGGAAACATGTTGTTGAAGGGTTTCTGCTATGGGATCTATGGTGGAAATGGAAGAAAACCCCTTACGGAGAGTAGAGTGTACAAACACATAGAGAGAACACAAGGAAAAATGAGCAGGATGATTGAAAGAGAAGGAAGAAAATTGTAGAAGGGATTTTTCAACTAGATCTACAAAGGTGACGGAAGCAACCCCCTTCTGGAGGGAAGTGTGTACATGAACATAGAGAGAACAAAGTAGAATGGATTCTACAGTGGGATCTATTGCGACACCAGCAACATCCCTCTTCTAGAGGGTAGCGTGTACATGCACCAAGAGAGAAAAAAGTAGAATGGCTTCTATAATGGGATCTATGACGACGATGGAAATAAACCCCTTTTGGAGGGTAGTGCGTATAGGCACAGAGAGAGAACAGAGTAGAATGCATTCTATAGTGGTATCTATGACAATGATGGCAGTAACCCCTTCTGGAGGGAAATGAGAATGACCTAGGTTTCCTATGCTAATGTATGCACTTCCATGATAAAAAATTTCCTAAAGGAGCCCTGGAAATTTGATGCCATCTTGCATGAGAAGGTTTAATATACTTTCAACAAATGTGTCAAGGGAAAACCAAAAAAACCAATGGCGCGACATCTTCCTTCTTAGGACTAATGATCCATTTATAATGCAGTTTAGTGAAAGGGCTATTTAAGGAAGGAAAATCATTAGCAAGGTACTTTTAAATCAACTGATTTTTCCCTCCTAATAAGGTCAGTTGGTTCGGGTGTGCCCCCAATCGATATTCAATCTTCAGGGAAATTGAAGGGTTATAAGTTGGCGTATGTACCTGCTCATTCATTGTTACTTCATATTCCGAATCAAATTTCTACACTTCTGATACAGGTATCTATTGAGTCCAGCTAGAAGGGAAATTTGTAAAACTTATAACATATAAGCTGATGTAGTAGGTCTATTACGTTCATCGAGAGGGGTTTCACGTTGTTCGTCTTCAAACAATTTTTTATTAGGTTCCTTCCCATGGAAGGGTTAATGAGGTAAAATTATTCCCCACATAAGTCCATGACACATTAATTAGTGTGGAATGATGAAATAATGCACATAGATAGGAAAATTCATATCTTTATCTATTGCAAGTAAATATGTTCACAAGAAGACTATTAACCATTTCGCTCCTGCTTTTCTTCTTAGGACTAGAATCCTAACACAATGAGAATGTCTTTATTTATTTTGTAGCAACAATTGGAACACAACCTATGATTTTTGGACCTTGAAACTTGTAAAAGAATGTCCATAACCATTGTAAGTTTTCCATTTGAGGCTATTAACACCACAACTTCAATCCCAATCACATAATGAAATATGTTTTAGAATCTATTGTGATAGATAAAAAAATAACCATGGATTTCAAAACACAAGTGATTTCTAGTTGTTGCAGGACATATTTATGATCAAGTGAAAATTGAGTGCATGCTGGTCAGTTCTTCAAGGTGATAGAAAATCCAAGCCCTTCTTAGGCCTAATTACATTCCCTAATTAAAGGTTGAGAAGTAATTTTTTGTTGAAATTGTGTCACAATCAAATAAAATAATGTGAGTTTTAATTGTTAACTACAATCATATTTTAAGTTTAAGGGAGGTTGTGAAATGATCAGCCAAGGGTATAAGGATATAAATAATGTAAATTTAACTTCCAAACAAAGTCCCTGTCAGCTCCAAATCCTTTTGAAGCCACTTCAGAAAAATATTTTGTTGATTGTAGAACATGAATTCAGGGCATGGATAGTCTTAGAGCAATTCTACAAGAAATTCTTGAGAAAATCAGAATTAGTGCTACCCTCGTAACAATGTAAAGATAAAATATATTCCTATGAATATCAAAGTTAATTCCACATTAGTATCCATATGAAGGTCCTACATTTAGAGTGCTTAGCAATAGACTTCACTTCACTCATTGGTTATTATAATTCATATGATTTAGATGCTCTAACATTTGAGCTGGAGTCAAGACTGTGCTGACACCTTACATATATTCTCTTGTAATTATTGTTGCAACTTATTGTTAATGCAACCAGACATTATATGGAGGGAGAGTTTTTAAGTAATTGTTTAACTTACCGACACTTCTAACAAGATCATTGGAAAGCCATTTCAAGTATGGCATATAATTAGTACCCAACCTTAACACATTATTATTTAAGTATGTTGTAATTATCGCTTCTGTTTTGAATTGATTCTATTAACACATGATTTTATTTTTTTGTCCTTGGTAATCATGTCTTTGTTGCAACTGTTGGAATGTCTCATTGGTGTTGAAATGGTATTGAAGGATATTTCCTATCCTATGAAATTGGGCAGTGGAGTTGCAGTAGCTGCAACTTACCTCCAAAACACCACTCCCTTGATACCATCTAGGGTGTGATGTTTATATAATTTAGCTAGGCACAAGAAACTTATCAGGGAAAATTATTGTAAAAAACACAACAATTAAGCATTGACACAAGCTATATAATCAAATTTAGGCCAGGGTTCACAAATATATTCAAATTTTGATTTGAATTCCTGCTGTTTTAAGCAATGGCCTGAAATAATGTTGTATTTCACTGCATTTTCAATATTTATTTAAAAATAAATGCTTCAGATGGGCAACAATCCCATGTAAAGTTGGATTTGATATGCACTGAGAGATTGCTAGGGTTGAGAAATTTAAGGATCAAATTATATTGTGGTAGGGATATTTTTAATATTCCCTTTTTCCTCATCTTCTCCTCTATATTTTCAGCCATTTCTTTCCAACTAGAGCCCTCATGAAAACCATTTTTTGTAGAACTTCTACTAGTTCTAAAATAGAGTATTTCCCTACCACAGGCTTCTTAAACAAGACATGCATTGTAGTTACTTTTTCTTCTTCATAATTAGGTTCAATTTTATGCATTTCATTTTTTCTTCTCTCACTCTCTTTCATTTGGAAGGTGGATCCTTTACACTCACATGCGTTGAAAATGGACCAGATTTAAATGATACCTTTCCCATCTATAAGTATTTAACCAAGTCTGTGATATAAATAGCAAGGTGGATGTGCTCCAACTGTAAGGTACTCACAGTTACTTAGTTTCCAACACCTTTATTGCCGTTAGGGCACCAATCTAATGCCCAGAGAGATCCACCCACATTTAGCACAAAGTCATTCCGAGAGTTGGAGAGGTTAGTTTTGGATATATTGTAATTAAAATGTTGGATTAATTCCTACACCCCTAAAGGTTAGTATTGAAAGTATTGTAAATAAAATCTTGGATAACAACTATTAACATGGGTGATATATTCAAAGATTTATCATTTCCACCAAAGAATTTTGACACAAAGAGAAAGTAATAACACTATAGTTCTTCAAATCAAGAATTTATTTTGAGTGGATAGAGCTCTTACATCCAAATCCTCGTCTCTTCTTCTATCAACCAAAATAATCTCCTGAGAATATAATAAAGGGTTCTTCTTTTCAAAGTTTATCAATCACTTAAATTGGTGATATCATCCAACATCATAGAAGCTATCAGGTAATTGATCATTAATGCCACATAAATATTCAATGCTATATTTTTGAGATGCCCAAGATAATTCTTCCATGGATCTGCTTTCTTTGGTTGGCTTAGAATTTTTTTATAAAAATACCATGGTGCTTACTCGGTGTGGGAAAATCATCATTGTTGGCCTAAGAGCAGCAATCTAACTTACCACTCTCCTTCATAAGAGCAAGGGATGTTCCACTCTGATCTATAATTGACATGACATTAGAAATGACTATTCCAAAATTACTACTAATGGAATCAGTAAAATTACAATTAAGATCACCCAAAGGCAATATTCCTTTTAATTTTGATCTTTTCACTAGAGATATGGAATCATTTTCTTTGGCATTAATGCACCTAGAGTCACTTGGATCTTGTATATTTGCCTCTCGTCATCACATCCTGTATCTTAGATCCAATTATTTTTCACTAAAATAATTTTTCTTATCAGTGCCTCCCCACTCTCTTGTCCATGATATAATTTCCCATTTGAAATAGGCACTGATTCTATTATGATTGTTGTGTTTTGTCCTTTTTATAAACTTCAACACATAACTTCATAATATTATCAATCACTCTTGATGAGCCTTTAATTGTTGATTATCATGGTGCTACTGCTTCCATAGTTTTCTTGGTTTGAATGTAAGAGAATATCTAATAATTGACATGCTCTTG
The DNA here is from genome assembly GCA_000404065.3 of Pinus taeda. Classification (NCBI taxonomy): domain Eukaryota; kingdom Viridiplantae; phylum Streptophyta; class Pinopsida; order Pinales; family Pinaceae; genus Pinus; species Pinus taeda. The sequence continues at coordinate 28,271 of APFE031160105.1, forward strand.
GAGGAATGGTTTGAATGTGAGAAAATATATAATAGTTGACATGTTCTTAGAATAAAGGCTTGACAAAGACATTTTAGAATCTCCTTCAGATGGATATTTTATTTTTTCCTTAGATAAATTTGAATCAAAGACCTCTTCCTCAATAGAAGAGTTTATTGGCTCACATTCAACAACCTTCTATTCCAATGCATCATTTATTTACAAATTACAGCTCATCCAGATAAGAATTTTCCAGTTTTTGCAGAGTTTATTATGCTGCTAAAAATAGTTGACAATATACAATGCACATTAACCGATTAATTTAGAAGATAAGATTTCCTCATGTATGTTAATTTGCTGGCTGTCATCTTGGAAAACAACTTTATATATTCCAAAGATGTCAATCTATTGTTCAACACATCAATAGTTTGCAGGTTTCGTAGACTTGATAGCCCAAATGGCAGTCCATCAGTTTGTTGGTTGCTACCTTCAAAAATTTAAAAGCCATTAAATTGGCAATATGATTTGGTAAAGTATTTAGTTTATTAAAGGATATCAATCTCCTCCAAATGCTTGAGTGAACCAATATCAGATGGTATGAACGATATCGAAAAGTGCAAACTGAGAGATACATAATGGATTTCAAGCTCAAAATCTCATTGGAATGATGAAAGATAGAAGTGCACAATGGTACTTTATAGAGCTCCATTTCCTCTAAATTAGAAAAAAAATCAAGAAATGAACTTGACTTTCATGTAGGAATCATATGAAACCTTAATTTTTGGGCTTAATATGATACTTTGAACATCCTTTTCCATTTTTCATTTTATGCTGCACAATTCTTGTCACAGATTAATAGTTCAATAATTGCTATTGAGGTGGGAAAGTATTAGTTGGCATTTAATATTGTTCAGGGTACATAACACTTAGGAACCAAACTATCTAGAATTTGAAGCAAATCTATTTTTTTTGTATTGATATGCTATGTAGTGTTATCATATCAAAATCCATGCTGAACCTTCCCACTAGTCTCACATGTAAGAAAATATTAAAACATGCTATATTAAAGGTGATAAAACACATAATGCACACTTCACACATTTTTTTTGCTCTGATATATATTATGTTCATTATTTGTAGACTTAATTGGTAATACCTCACTCTCCTGAAATGCATTTTAATTATATTTTTCCAGTACATGGTGCATCATGAAGCAAAAACAACTGTGAATCATGTTTGGACCATTAGTTTGTAGATAAAACAAAACTATACGTACAAGAAAAATACTACTTTGATACACCATATTCTCTTTTTTAAATAAGCAGCATAACTTTAAACTATCTTTGCTGCTAGATAAATATGTACTCAACTTAAATATCAAGATACAAGATGAGCCAAAGTTTTGTGCATAAATTGGGTTATGCAAAGTTCCTATGGAAGTTTGCATTCAATCCAAACTAACAGAAAGTAAATAATGTTTGTTGAGAGCCATTTAACTTGGTCGTCAATGTCCGTGATTGGCCGCATAGGGTGAGTGCCCACCTTGAAGGATTGATATGGAATTATTGCTAGACATATTATTTGTTTGACAAAAAGGAACATTCCCATTGAAATTATTGCAAAACATATTATTTGGTTGAGATAAAGGAAAAATATTGTTGGAATTCCAACAAAAAATATTATTTGGTTGAGAGAAAAGAACACTCACATTATCTTCCTTAATGCCACTTTGAAATTATTGATTTGGATTCCCCTGAAATATAGGTGCATGTTGTCCCCATGGCATAGGACATGGAAGAATATTTTGTTCAGGAAGAGATCCAATGTTGTAAATATTCATTCTAATGTTGGCATACAATCTTGGATTTTGTGTAATTGGAACTCCAACACAAGTTTACACTTGATTAAACAACATAGGTTTGATAACCCTCTGATTTGCATCCAATGATGGTCTTGAGGCCCTCTAGCTACATGGACAAAGTGTTTTCTAGTCCAAGTTTTGCTGGGTAAGCTAGGATGAATACTATTATATTGTGTTGGTTCTCCCAGAAAATCATAATGCATGGCATGTAAGGGAAATTCACAAGGTTGGAATTCATCTAGGTCCCACTAAGAATGGTTGCGCCAAGAACAAGGGGTTGGACTTGGTGAACACCTCTTGTAGAGTATGGGAAATATGGCATAGAAGAATGTTTCCCTGGTTGAATCCCTTCAACTAGATGATGCTGAGGCCTCAAGAAAGTCTGTGAGTGTAGAGTTTGTCAGAATGGATTATGAAAATTATTAGTAGGAGGCTGCTTCCAAGAGTAGATCCCTTGGGTTTGATCATATACTGGCCTAGAATGAACACCACTTACTAGGTTTGCCATAAATTTAATATCACAGACATGTCACCAACAATAGGAGGCTAGGAAGGACACATCCCTTTAGTAGCATCTTGATTGGGCTTTGTATGGAATGCTACCCAAGGAGAAGGTTCACTTGCAAATGTAAACAAACCTTGAATTTTTTCTCTAGAGTATGCCAATAGAGTTGTAGGTGGTCTTGAGGGACCACTTGTGGAGCTTGAAAGTTGAGGAGGTTGTTATTTAAGGTCGTTTCTAGTAGTTTGACTCATGCATTGAGATTATATAGGTGAGGTTTTGGATGGAGTTCGGGTTTTAAGCCTTTTGCAATTTTGTGTCTATATTGTAGCTGCAGTTGGTGGCTAACCAAACAAACTATTATGAAATGGTTTCTTCAAAGCAAATGTCGTCTACTTAAAATGTACAAGAAAAAATCAGAGGATCCTGCTATGATCAATCTATAAATCTATTAAACAAGAAGAAATATTTCTACATACCTGATATTAATGCCTCAATCCATTTACATTGTTGAAATTGTGTTGTAAGTGATCCCCATGATCTTATCTCTTCCTTCTATCCACAAACTCTTTTTTTTTCCCACATATTCCATAATTCTTTTCCTAGATATTTTCTCTTGAATTGGATCCCCTCTTCACAAGCGATCTTACTTTTTTATACTCTGCCTTGTTCTCATCATCCAAGAACTCCACTTCATCAGAACTCTCTTCATCATGTTCACCAGAGGAACCATATCCTTTTTGGTACAAACTTGGGCCATTTTTTAGTACAAAATTTGCAAATTTTGGAACATATGAAACATGTACACCTTCCCTTGCATAATAAGGCACATTCATGACAATATTATACACACAAGGTAGTATGGCATCTTCACTTTCCCAAATACTTCATCTTATGAAACCTAGTGACTTCCTTTTCTCCATTATCCATAGTATTGTGCCTTCATTTAGTACACTATATAATTCAGTGTCTTAAACCACTATAGAAGTTCCTAGCACCTACAAAATGAAATTCCAAAGATTACAAACCCATTAGGAGAATCACAAAGAAAAATAGTATAGGGAGATAAGCAAAAAACAATTTCAGTTGTTATCTGTTTATAATCCATCGATCAGAAAGACACAAAAAAGAAAGAAAGAAAAGATATTAGGTTTTGTTTCTTATGGATTAGAAAAATATTTAAAAGGATACTGACATGATATCACACATAATTAAATGGAATCATAATCACAAACATTCCATATAAAACCAACAAAGCACAATTAGCATGTGCGTAAAAAAATAAGAATATTCAACACTTCTAGTGTCTCAAAAGCAATGAAAAGTACATCTACACTAGAAGGCACATAAAATCCTCGACTCTACCAATGTAGAGAAAGGCCAAGGTTATATTAAAATGCAAGAAAAAATACTTATAGATATATATTTTTGACATATAGACAATGATAATTTAACTAGAAATTTTATAAAACCTTTATGGAGTTCAAATCTTAGAAACAATGGAGGAGGATACTTTTGCATTCCATAGAAGGGCATTAAGCCCTAGACAATATGGGCTGACTTAGATCACTTACATGGAGGCTTGTACTTGACTTATCCTAGCTTAATTGAGGGTATGGATATGTAGGTGGGTGGACACATATATAAGACATTGACTTGGAGGGGCATTGAATCATTGGAGCCCTTAGAGGAGAATTGGAGTTTTAGATGAGGAGTGCCCTCTCCTTCAAACCTTGCTTGAGGATCATCATCACCTTGGAGCTTGACATATGTCACTTACTTCACATGTGTGGGCTTCCTCATTTGTAGTAGGTTACTTGTAAAGGTTTAGGCCCATTTTCATATTTTTGTCCTCCCTTACCTCTCATATATATAGAGAAAGGAGAGAGTATTTTCATTTCTATCATCATCATCTTGTGTTTAGATACGTGAGGAGAAGAGTGTTTTAATCTCTCTCTTGTTCATTCTTTGTTGTACTTTATCTGTCTTCTATTGGAGTGATAGGGTTTCTTGGGCATTATTGAAGTCTAGGGTTAGGGTTTCTACCTCAAGGATGAAAGGAGTTAGGGTTTAATGATAAACCCTAGATTTTTACTTGTTTGAGAAGAAGGGGAAAGAGAAGACATATTGCTTGGACCCAAGGAGATATGCTTATGCTAATACTAGCTTATGCAAGATACTTGGTGGAGCTAGGATTTTCATGTTATGCCTTGGATAGTGTTTTGGAGAGCTTAGAGGGTTGCATAAATGTATCTAAAATTGTCTCAGTGCAGATTTCACTTTTAGATATCAATGTCTTTTTGGTTTGGTAATTTCCAACACTTTATTTCTCATTGAATTGACATAAGTTAAGCCTGCAACTATTAAGAGTAGTAATATCTATATTGAAAGATATTAGGGAATATTTACTACTGTAATTACTATGTCATAAAGTGAATTTCAGTTTTGGTTTATGCAGGATAAGATTTACTTAGAGGGTTGAAACTTGTTGGCAAACATTGGATATCTTTTCTCTTGGATTGCCTTGTTGATTGGATTTGAAAAGAAGTGAAATATTGTCTATTGTTTGTTGTTGTAAATTATGTTTCAGACCATCCCTAAGGCTATAAATTCACAAGGACTAGATCCACGAAACCTTTAGCAAAGAGATGAATTTTTTGCATTTCCATTAAAGCATCAAGAGTAGAGATTCCTACAACTATGATTTTGTAACTTTATGAACCATCTTAACTCTTGATTTACCAAGTACCAATAGGGATCAAAATTTTCAAGATTGAAACCTCTTTTTGAGTGTAAAACTTGAGGAAAGGTTTGCATCTTGAGAGCTTTGGTTCTTCTAGGCACTTTGTAGATCCATAGTTAAGACGAATCTGTGTTGGTTCTTAAGCTTTCATTAATATATTTAACCCTTTATTGTTATTAGTATTACCAATAATCAATGAATTTATTAACTATTCCACTAACTTATTGTATTCTGGTTTTGATTAAATATTAAGCTTGCAGGCCTTTTCCTTAGCCTAAGGTTTCTATGCCAACAGTGTCTCCTCATCCATTAAGTTGTCTTTTCCTTCCTATTTTATTTTACTTGTTTGTCTAAAAAAATGATATATTTTGTTTCAAATTGAAAATATAACTTTGTTTTTGCAAAATTTACAAGGCCTAACAAAATTGGATCATCAACATTAAGTTAAGTAGTCAAGATTGTGCTCCCAATCTAATTTTTAGAAATCATTTTGAATTTTTTTCTTGTCATTATGAAAATTAAGGTTTAATTTTTCTTTTTACCATCGTCTTTGATGCCAAAATTTTTACTTATTCAAATTTTTTTACTTTGCAGTTGAACTACATTATTTTAAGTAACCAAGGCATTTCCAAACTTCAAGAGGAGGCTATAACATCTGTCTCTATTGTGTTTTTTATATCTATAGTTCAGGTTGGGATTCTTCTTCATCAAGTTATGTGTTATAATGTTATATTATTTATATTTTCACAAACATGCATTCATTTATTAAATTTAATATTTTAGTTTACTAGTTGTATGGATATATTACTAGGTACATGTCTTCCACTTAGTTTACTAGTTGTATATATATATGCAAGGATAGAAACTCTAGTGAAACATTGACAGTAACATAGGCATTGGAGAAAATTTCATTTGATTCTATATGATTCAAATGAATCTACTCAAAAAAGCTTCATCTCTTTTTGCTGCCCTCTAATACAAATTCAACATCATTGAGCTCATTAATTCTATCATCAATATGATATTTAACCAATTGATTTTACTCTGCCTTTTTGCTTACAAATCGACATATATTGTTGTCCATATCTCTACCATGTTAAATGAATTTATACCTCTATTTTAGTGGTTGTGGATGTATTTTATAAGCTTCCAGAAAAATAGTTAAGCATGGGAGGATTGCTAAACAGGTTTTGGGTGAGCTTGAAAAATCAAGAGATACACAAATACCGTAGAGTAGAGGACTAACCTAGAACATAGGTACTAAATTTTTTATTTATATTTTGGTTTATCTTCAGAAAACTTCAGTTTATGCTTGAAATTGTATCTATGTTATATGTCATCCTTTGGAGTAGATAGATAACGTAGACCAGAAAATTGTCTAGAGTAATTTATAAGTTTTACTTTTAAGTTGTTTGAATTATGGTTTGGTGCTAGAGTGAAATCAACTAGATTCTCATTTTTGTATTCTCTTCACTGAGTCATTGATTAACATGTTTCAAGAATTCATATTCCACTCGAGTTGAAAAATGGGCTTTTCCTTGCTTTTGAGTATTGAACTATAACTTCTCTCTAAGGTAAGCATAGTAATTAGTAGCAACAACTTTATATTCATATGAAAAAAATTCTGCATTTGGTTATTTTATGATACATTGGCTGACTTGTGATCTGTACTATGTAGAAATTGAATTTTGATTTATAGTTGTTGTTATAATGTATTCGGATTTCGTTGTTGATCATGATGGGGAGAAACTAACTCTATTCAACCATAATTTTATAGGGTCTTGTTTTTGTGTGTCTGTAATGCATATGATATCCTATAAGGGCTTTTTCATGGCGGCATATAATGGATTCCATTCCTAATTAATAAAATCCAACCTCTAGAGTGTGGTAATGTCATACAATCTAATTAGTAGCATTGTGCCTCTTTGTGTTTTGGTTTTGTAGATGGAGGTGAATGTAATAATGTTTCTCTATATAATATATATTATGTCACTTAAATAGAAGGCCCTAATACTGTGAGCCCATAATATTTTTGAGACCCTATAAGGTCTTTTTTGTGGGAGGCACATCATAGATTCTATTCCTATTTAAGAAATCCAAGCTAGAGAAAGATATTGTGATATAAACTAATAGGTAATATTGTCTTTGTGTTTTGTTATTGTAAATGAATGTAATAATGTTCACCTGTATAAACTATGTTAGGTCCTTTTATATATAGGGTCCTGATTTTGTGACCCCTTACTAATCTTTTATTCTACTGGGTGCCTAAGAAGCCCAACTTCAAGCCATCGTAAAAGTGAAATCTTGGAACACCATTTATCATTATTGTTATATTTTACAAACATTACCTATCTTAAAATAAATTATGTTTCAAAGCATCATCAATCGGGTAATTTAATTCTAGAACTATATGTGCCACTTAGTGCAACCTTTGTAACATAGCCACTGATAAATTTCTTACATTTAGAGTGTTGCAATTGTCCATTTTCGTCCTTGGAAAAATGGAAATTATAAATATCACTTTCAGAGTGTTTTTATTCTTCAAAATTTAGAGCCATCATAGAACAACAAATTTTGTGTTGTCTTATTACTTAAGTTTTAAAGCATATCAAATCTACAAATAATTGTAGAGGTTCTATAAGTTTTTAAAATCCTAGCTTCTTGTAGTGTCAATACTTAACTTATTAGGCTATAACAATTGATTTCACAGTATGCATTTTTGGTGAATCTAATCCTTTGTCACTTGTTTTTGATCATAAATTGAAGCAATATCTCTCTTCTTGAGGCATACATGTGAGACCATTCAATTCATATTTACTCTATAAGCCTTAGGAGGTCAATGATGAGGACGGATGTGCATTTTCTACCTTTCAAGCTTATTGTAGTAAGTCCCTTAACATGCCATATGATCTGTTGGCTCCCCTTCTACCTCTGAAAATGATTGTTATTGGTTTGTAATTTTCTTTAGATTCTTTCTTAAATGGAACTACCATTATTCTTTTCCATACAATTAATTGCCATGTTAATGCTGACTATCATAGAGTGTCAAGAAAGATAAGCCTTTAATTAAATTACATTATTTTGGACATATTAGATTTGCACTCTTGCTGAAAGATTTAGGGTAGAGCTAAACCTTAAGGAATTGCATAATTTGCAAGGTTAATATACATCAATTTCCACTCGTTGAGTAGCCACAACAGGGATCTAGGACCTCAATTGCTTTGATAAGTAATTTTTAGTTTGGTTCCTAAACATACTAATGGATATTCCATGTTATATCATTAATATTTTTTAATTGATAGCCTACCTGTAATGTCAAGGATGTAACTTGGATATCAATCATAATGGATGGGTATTCTTTTTGTTTTTCAATGAGGATTCCAATTTGTAGAGATAAGAAAAATCTAGACAATGCAAATAATTTTAATGATTTGAAAAAAAATGTGACCATGTTTTGACACTATGTTTCTTCAATGTTTATACAATTGGAATCAATCTAAATCCAGAAAATTGAGAAAGATATATAAGAATTAAGTTTTTTCCAAGAACATAGATTTTGGATGTATGAAAAGTTGAAAACCATACAAGTCCAATGGCATAGCATGGAAAAAATTCTATGAATTGTACTTTTAACGATATGTGTTGATATCTAACAACAATCTACCAACAAACATTTCAACTTTCCTACAATGTCTCTCAAGAATAGGATCTTTATAACTCAGATGATTATAAACTTATTGGTATAATGAAATTTGTTGCCATAAGTTCAGTATTTTGAAATTTCAGTCAATAAGTGGTATGTCTATTGAATTCAAATGTGTCAATTTTTCTTATAAAGAATTTTTCTAATAGAGAAGTTTTTCTTTAAAATATATCTATAATCTTATTAAAGCTTAAGATAATAAGCATTACCTTTTCATTTTCTCAAGTGATTAAACTACTTAATGTGCCTTTTAGTAAATGTTAATCAACTACTAGTTACGTTCAATTATAACTGGTGAAGACTGAAGCAGTGATCTCCGTCAAAAGGTGTATCATTGTTTGTCCCACATCCATCAAATGATACAATTAGTAGCCTACAATACAGAAACTATAACGAAATTGCTTGCGAACAACTAGTAAGGATTAAGAACTCTAAAGACATAGACTAGATTCATGATTAGTCTAGACTCCTACCTCTAAGCCTTGAGATAAGCTTGGGCCCACCCTTATGGTCATCTAGTTGCACTCCATGATATGCTAAAATTATAGTGCTTTTCACGGTTGGTGGAATCACACTAGTCTTAACCTAATCAATGCCATAGTATACATTGTGAGCCCACATTTGTGTGATAAGATTTGGACCAAATATTGATCCTACAAATTGACATTCATGGTCTAAGAAAAATTGGCATAATGATGTGTAGTAAGTACTATTGTAAGGATTTGTCTACTTGCATACGGAAAATACTAAGCACCATGCAGTAAAACAATGATCATATTACTATGTTTTCACACTGTCCATTTAATACTATATTATTTCTATCCAGTGGACAAGATGGAAGATTATTAAATCAATAATTATCTTACTGCATAGTGCTTGGTAGCATTTTCCCTTGCAAACCACCCTTCTGCACTTAAATTTAAGTTAGATACAATGAACAAATAGTGATGCATAACATAACAATAGACAATGATGGTTGATTACTAACATATCACATTTTACTAAGACCAAGGTGAACATACCTCACTGGAGCTCAACATTGACAAGTTCCAAGGGCTCAAAAGACTAAATATTGTGCTGCATAGTTGCCTATTTTGTTGCATTTCTAGCTCTTCCAGTGTGAGGTGCTTATTGATATGCTTATTAAATGCATAGTCATGTATATTCAAGTGAAGTGTCTAACTTCCCATCAAATGATATAAACCTAGAGGATGAATCTGAGAAGGCCAGAAATTCACTTTTGGCAAGGGCATGGTCACCTAGTTGGAGCAGTGCTGACAAGGCTCTAACTGCACTTATCAATGGAACTTCACTTGAATATGCAGTAAATTGTCAGAAAGTAGACAATGCAACAACTTCTTTCCTGTCATCTCATCTACATTTTGGGGAGTTGAGTGTTAGAAATGTGTTTCACCTTATTCGCATCAAACCAGTTTTGTGGGATAATGAGGGAGATACTTTAGGGAGAACAAAGTGTGATTATGTTTCCCAAGTCAACTAGTCTCCAAGAATATTCTATATATTTGGATTTCAATTTTCCCTGCAACCATCAGAGACCATTTCTTTCACATTTTAATTGTTTCCCATGGAGGTTTGACATCAATTACTTTAAGTATTGGAGGTAAGGTAGGACTGGATATCCACTGCTTGATGTTGGGATGTGGGAACTTTGGGAAACAAGATGGTTGCATGATTGAATCTGGGTGGTGATCTCTAGTTTCTTTGTTAAGGTTATCCTTCTTCCTTGGAGATGGTGGGGTATGAAGTATTTTTGGGACACACTCCTAGATGTTGATCTGAAGTATGATGATTTTGGATGGCATCACATTTTTGGTTGCTTTCTAGATAGGCATGTGGTGGATTGAATAGATAATCCTTAGGTATGTTACAATACAATCTGAATTTGTGTACTAAACACAAATACAATTCTTGCATTTAACTTATTCATGGATGAAATCATATTAGGATTTAATTTAAATATTTTTTGACTGTTCATATGCTGGGTATTTGGGATTATGCATAGTTTGAAGGCTACAAATTTTATCTAGCAGGAGAATATGTCTGTTTCTGGCTTCCAGAGTTGGTTAGATTGCCCACACAGTGGATACATCATCCATGGGATGCACCACAAGCAGTTCTTTAGTCTTCTGGAGTGGAGATGGGTTCCAACTATCCCCTACCCATTGTAGAGATATTGATAGCTAAAGAGCACTTGGAAGATGCCCTTTTAGAAATGTGTCAACGTGAAGCAGTTGCTAGAGCTTCTTTGGAAAATGGCATGGAAGAAGGTTTGGGGGAACCATTGGAAAATGCCAATGCCTCAATATCGAAAAATATATATTTATATTTTGACAGAAGCATTTTTTCCAAGAAGCATTAAACATACAACTGGTAGACTGGTTTTTTTTTTTTGATTATTCTTGCAGTGCTTTTGGTAAACAATTTAGTTCATGTCCATCTTGGGAATGTTCAACCTTTTTCTTTAGAGGGTACTTAAGATAGGTAGATTTATAACAATTGTGAGAGTATTTGGTACCTTAGCCTACTTCTTCCCATACACGAGCCAATTATAGCAATCATTGTAAATAAAATATGCAACATGATGAATAGGATGCAAAGGTTTCTATTTGGGTTAAGTTTCTCATGAAACTAGTTGAGGGGAAGAAATTGTTTTATTAGTTTATGATTGTGCCAACATCTTTTGTTGACATCAAACTCCACTAGTATATCCATAAAAACCAATGGAATATATGAACAGTGAAAACACACTAAATAACAACCATTCAATAGTTGTGGCAAGGACTACCATTGTTGAAAGTAGCAACAAGAAATGATAAAAATAGAATCCAGAAATTCCAATTTTAATTTGTCCTTGAATTAAAATTGTGAATTAAAATTGAATTTAGTCTCACCAACTGCTTGAAAATAATTAATTAATTCATTATGGATTAATTAGTTGGATAAATTCAAGTTAGAAGTATTTCTGAAGTCATACAAGAGTTATCCCTTAAATTAAGGAGATAAGCCATAAATTAAGGAGATAAGATTGAGTTATATTTGAGTTGTAATTAGTTAACTCAATTTACTGAGTTAATTCCAGTTAAATTAATTCCAAACTGTTTGAGGAACTAATAGAGAGTTAAAAATCAGTTGATGCATGCATGCACTCAACTAGTGTACTCCTGTTAACTAAAGATTCTCTCATCAGAAACTTATGCATGTCTATTCTGAGAAAGACCCAGTTGAGATTAAAGTCAAGGACAATGTACTATCAGTTGCATGTGTTTACTTATAAAGGAAACTCATGCATGCAGTCAAGGAACAAGGTTCCTTGAGGATTGCGCAGTTCTGACAGTGTGTTAGAGCAGTGTTCCACTTGGTGAGGTGAGAATCATCCACTAGTAATAGCGCAAGGAAATAGGTGCTTGGAGGGCATAGAGGAAGGCTTGTGAGAAGCCAAGATTGCCTATGAGCATCTGTGAGGATTGTACTAAGAGATGGCTAGCTGTGAGGGCTAAGGCTTTGTATAATCTCTATGTATTTCCACCTTGTATGATAATACAGATAGTGGGGTTTTTAGCTGAGGCTTTCCCCAAAGTATTTTCATTTGTATTGTGCATTAATTCTTCTTCTTCTGGTTATATGTGTTCAACTCAATATTTAAGCTTCCACAAATTGATAGTAGAAGTAGATTATAGTAATTTGGTTTGGTTATATTGCATTATCGGGTTAATCTACAGTCAACTTTTCTACAGAGGTCTCAGAGCGAGATTAGTAGAGAATTTGTAGAATTTCTACAACCGTAATTTTTCACACCATTCTTTAAAGGGTGCTATCTCAATGGAAGAGCACCCGCTTTATAAGCAAGAGGTTGGTGGTTTGATTCCACTGTGTCCTAACATGAATTAATCAATGATATTGTAGTTTATCTTTAATTAAATATTTTTTATATTGGTTTATTTCAATTATGAGATATTTTTCTAGATTCATTATTTTATATTGTCTCTAAAGAGACAAAAGTGATGTTGTATTGTGTTTGAATCTATTTTTTTTTTATTGTCTCTAGAGAGACAATAGCTAGGATTAAAGAAATTGTCTCTATAAAGACAACATGTTTTTAATCCTAACTATTGTCTCCAGAGAGACAAAAATGAAATTGTCTCTGAAAAGAAAAAAATGAAATTGTCTCCTATGAGATAAAATTGATTGTGTTATATATTGTCTTTATCGAGACAATAATTTGAGACTCTCGTTTAAGACAATATACAATTTTTTTTTGTCTCAAGTTAAGATAATTTACCCAAAAAATATTTTAAAACCCACTTTTATATTGTAGTGGTGAGTGAGAAGAGTCGAGGAATTAATATTTCTACCAACAATTGCATTATGTGGAATGAACTGTTGTAGTGGTGGGTGAGAAGAGTCGAGTCGTCAATATTTCTACGAACAATTGAATTATGTGGAATGATCTTGTTGTTTATGCTTCATAGTCTCTTCAATGAACTCAACCAAGTGCCTCAATGTTGGTCCCAAGCTATTGTCCAACGATGATCCCAAGCTTATCGACATTACTTTTGTATAAATAAAATCTAGTTGCCGCATCTATATTTTCCAATGTTAACATTTTGGATGTGGACTATTTGACAGGATGTAAGGTTCCAACATGAAATCTATTCCAATATCACATTATAGGTTCCATTGCAGGAGGAAGCAACAACTCAAATCCCTCTTTAATAAAGTATTTCTGAATCGTAGAGTCTCAGTGTTATAAGTACACACACCATAGCCATACTCTTTGATTAATGTCAATCAAAATTTTATATTGGTGTAAAACACCATATTTTCACCATTGCATTGAATATATATGTGCGTGTGTGGATATGTTTATGATTGAATGATGTACTATCTAAGATTCTGAATTCGGATATTCCACAGTCTTCATTTTTACGTTGTTGACGTTTCGCGTCTAGAACAAGACTCATCGTCGGGACTGATTTACAAAGAAGAGAAAACATGAGCTATAAATATAAATATGATCAAGTGAGTTGTGAAGCCGACGAGTTCAAGCTTGATTTTTATTTTTATTTTAATTTTTTGTTATTATCTTGTTATTAATAAATTATTTAATTTATTTAATTTTATAATTTTGTCTATAATTCTTACTTTGTTATAATCATGCTTTAATGGAATTATTGTTAACCTATTTTTATTATTATATCTATGCCTTATAATATATTTACTAAATTAGTTCAAGATGTTATTAATTAAAACCATACATATATGTTTATTGTTATAAGATTAGATTCTCTAATTTTTATCTTTATTTTAATTATATTCAAATTAAATTACAATAGTTTTTTGGTTATGTGTAAAGTGTTAATATATTACTTTAATATATTTATGCTAGTGTTTTATTTATAAGGTAATTTTAATTAGAATTTTAATTTTGTTAATATAAAGTTAATTTATGGTAATAAGATTTGATTTTAAATTGTGATTTTTTGTTTTGTTATATCTAATTAATTACAATTTAATAGTTTATGTTTGTAGAAGTGTAATATATTATTATACTAATATTTGCTTTTTGATTTTTATATGTCTATGTTGTTGGTTTATTGTTAATGTAATATAAAATGAATTTTGATTTTTCTTAATATAAAACCATGATGTTATGATATAAACTAATTTTATCTTCATGTTGCTTAATATTATTTCTATGGTTAGGATAGGGGTGGAGTTAGTATATCATATGCTGGGGTCAAAGAGGGGGGAGATCTCCAAAAAAGGGTAAGGGGCCAAAAATTTTTACAGTGGGGGGAGGGACATGAGGGGGGTATGAGAGGGTGAAAGGGAAATTTAAGAGGTGAGGGGTATGTGATAAGGGGGAATTTTTTTTAAGTGAAGGTTAGGGGATAGAGGACAGGCCTGATGAAGAAGAATGGTAAGGGTGGTGTGAAAGGGAAATCTTCTATTCAATGGGTTTGAGAAGGGAAATCCAATTTCTGTTAACTTCCAAGCCTCCATCCCTATTGAGGTTGTGTCGGCGTTTGATGATTTCAAGTGCCTCCCGCACTTTACGTTTAAAATGATGCTTTTCATTTGCAATGACTTTAGTGTCTTCAAGGCAGATGTGGTGTTTTGTTTTGCCTGCATGCTCGGTTGAAGCTGAAGAACGAGTTCTCTCATTATGAATGTCTGCACCATGTTCTTTGAGCCTTATCTTGACCGCCCTGGCTGTTTCCCCAATATAGGGTTCCCCACAAGAACAATTGATCATATAAACACTTTTCTGTTGTAGGTGCTCTGGTTTGTCTTTGACTATCTATTTCCAATAACAAGTATACTATGATAATGTTACTTTTATTTACTTCATTATTTGAAATTTATGAGTATACTTTGATAAAGTTACTTTTATTTACTTCATTATTTGAAATTTATGTGTATTTTATTTAAAATTTGGTTATGATTTTTTTTTGGAATGGTAAGTTAGAATTTACATAATGTCATATTGAGATTTTTCAAGGGTATTTAATTATTTGTACATTTAAAATATATTTATAAATAATAAAATTAATTTTTTAATGCAAAAAAAAATTATAGATTTAAAGAAAATAAATAAAGCCAAGCAAAATTAGATTAGTAAATATTAAACTAGTAAATATTTTCCATTATTAACAAATTTGTTTGTATTGTGTTATGTAAGTAATCTAGATCTTAATATTTTATATTCTATAACATATATAGGATTAGAATAGGTTTAATGATTAAAAACAAAAAAACTCAATAAGAAACTCGTAGCTACTAATCCTCTACCAAAATGAAAAGTCATTTTCAATTTAGAAAGTTTCACTATTATTAAAAACATTCAATTAATTAAGCAAAGTCTTTCGGTAGAAATCAAATAAGAGAAATTGAACCAACAAGTGTGCTCCAATTAATTATTAATTATTATTAGTTAATCACTAATATAATTATACTTATAATTATTGTTTTGATTATGGTTGTGTATGTGATTGATATATCTACCCATTTTTTTGGTTAATTTTAATTAAAATAGGATATAATTTTTTAAAAACTTGAGTTTAAATTGTTTAATCTACGTAATTCTAGTGTTCTTGGGGTTTTTTAGTGCGATGAATCCATTTATACATTCAAAAATATTTTAAAAAATAACAAATTTTGAAACTGTATTACCAGATTTTAAGGAATTTTAGTGAAAAAACTATTTAGTTTATAAGTTATATTATGCATTAATATAATTATGCAAGTTATATATTAGACTGGTCAGCAGAAATAGATGGTGTTTATGTCATACTGCTGCTTTGAACAAGTTCAGTGACTGACAGGAAACCAGAAATCATTGGCTATTCATCGATTAAGAAATTGAGGAACATACCATTCCCTTGGCCCTCCATTTCCCTGATCCGCATCGCAAGGTACTCAACCTCCAGGGAATTTAGGAAAATCATGTCACATCTTTGCTCTTCGATCACCCTCCGAATCGTCCACATCATTTCAGAAGAGGCCGAAAACTGGCCTTGTTTACCTTTACATCTGTATATCCTTACAAAGTCGGCAAGAACCGACGTTTTAATATAGCAATGTCGGTTGGCCGCTAATACGATAAAAATACATCTGTTTTGCCATAAGCGGGAAGCTTTCTGACCATGCTGATTGTTTCTCAAAGCGGTTTTGATGGTAAACTTTCTTTAGTATACAAAGTTAGAAAGTTTCTTGATGGAAATTTTGATGAATTTCATGGACTTAAATTTGATGAATTTCATGGACTTGACGAAACGTGGATTTATTTTTTCAAAATCTTATTGGCTTTTTTAATAATAGCCCATGATTATTCTTAGAAGTATATGATTTTTTATTAGTATTATTAATAGTTAATTTTATTAAGATTCGGTGGAAAATGTTGCCTATCTATATCAACCATATTTACTAATGTAATTGTGTTAGTTGATTGAAAGTACGCATGAGGAGAAATAGTAAATGATTTTTTATTAATATTATTAATAGCCAATTTTATTAATATTTTTTTGTATCCTAGAGGAACCCAACACGTTTTTTTTATGTATTCCAATGTATTCATTTTTTTATGTATTCCAATGTATTCCAGAGGAACTCAAGAGACACGCCTAACATTTAGTTACTGGTAAACTTCGTAAACTGAGTCACAATTGGGAGAATTTGAACTTTGGATCTCTCAATTTTTTCATGACTTACATTACTTCGATCACCATTTGAGCTCGACAACTTTATTAGAATTAAAATTATTATATTAAATATTTTAAAACCATGACTATGAACAACCATAATTGACTTTGATGAAATACACTTGACTAGAATTGAATGTGGTATGACTAAAGATGATTGTGAATGAACATAATTAACTATTGTTGAATATGATAAACATAAGACCAAGTTAAATCATAATAAACTATTACTAATATAATAACAATAATAATAGTAGACAACTTTATGATTATTATTATTTTTATTACTAAATATTATTAAATAATAAACTTTATTCACAAATTTTAATATTATTATTATTAAGGTTGGTCAACCCTCAACATTTATCATTATATGGTTGATCATATTTGATTATGGTCAACCACTAATAATATATTCAATCATATGTTACTATTAGTTAGCTTTATTAATATTGAACATCTATGTTTGACCAAGGTTGACCTTGGTTGTCTAAGGATGACAATGTTGGGCTTTAGACAACCATGGTTGACTATAATTGAATATTGTGAATATAATCAACCGCATTATAATTACAATTACTAGTAAACTTTATTAGTATTAATGTTATAGGGTTGACCAAGTTTGATTATGGTCAACTATTTAAATATTGATTGTAAAGGTTAACTTTGTCTGATTATATTTGACTAATTTGGTTGACTATATTTGACTATTAATATTAATCAATAATAATAATAGACAATTACGTTTGACCGAAGTTGAAGAGTGTTGACTGTCAAACATAGTCAAGCATAGTTAACCACATTAGTAAATGTCACTGACTAATTTTCTAATATCGCATTGTGACATTGGATAAATTGCAATATAATGTAACATTGAGACAATGTTTGTCACTTTGCGAGACAATATTATTATTATTAGTAGTAGTCACTTTATTAATATTAATTTTTTAAAATCTTGATTGTGATGGACCAAAGATGACCTTAGTTGACTAAGGTTCATAATGTTTGACTTTGGTCAACCATGATTAACTATAAATGACATTGCGTCACAATGGTTCACCATTGTCAACCGTATTCAACCATTGTAAATGGTTGACAATGGATGACCATGGTAGTAAACCATTTCCAATCATTGCCAACCATGTGGTTGTCAAGGTTGATTATTGTTACATATGGACAACATAGGGTTGACCACATTTGATTTTGGTCAACTATTTAAACATCCACTATAAAGGTTAACTTTGTTTGACTAATGTGGTTCACTATGTTTGATTATTAATATTAATAGGCAATTATGTTTGACCAAATTTGAAGATTCTTGACTATTAAACATAGTAAAACATAGTCCAACATAGTAAACCACATTAGTAAATGTGGTTGAGCAATTTTGTAATGTTGCATTGCGATGTTATATAAATTGCAATGCAATGTAACATTGCAACAATGTTTGTCAAATTACGACGTTGGACAAATTTCTATACGTTTTTGACGTCACAACATGTTTGATTATTAATATTAATCAATAATATTAATAGGCGATTATCTTTGACCAAAGTTGAATATTGGTGATTGTCAAACATAGTCAACAACATTATTAAATGTGGTTGACCACATTTTGTAATGTCGCATTGTGATGTTGGATAAATTGCAATGTAATGTAACATTGCAAGAGTGGTTGTCATATTGAAATAATGTTTGTCACATTGTGCCATTGGATAAATTTCTATACCATTCTGACGTCACATTATTATTATTTTATCTTTAATATTAATATTGTTATTATTAAACATTTTACAATATTAATTGTGACCAACCACGGATGACTTTAGTTGACTAAGGTTAACAATGTTTGACTTTAGTCAACCATTGTTGACTATAATTGGTCATGGTTTAAATACATTTTGAATATGGTTGACTGTATTTTGACTATGATTTGTCAATAGTTGATCGTGATTTGACTATGGTTACCATTGCAATATTGGTTGTTGCTATTTAACCATGCTTTAACTATGGTTAATCCTGACCATCCACTATAGGCCTCCATGGTCAACCATCGCCATCCACTATGGTTCAATATAGCTCAATATGGTTCGCTATAAGTCACCTATAGATAGACCGTGATGCCCCTAACGAGTACGGTTCATCATGGTAGTCATGTTGACTATGACAACCATATTAACTATAGTTGACCATGTCAACAATAATCAACCATAGTTAACATGCGTTAATGTATAGAATAATTTATAGTTAAGACAATATAAATGTGTACATTGATATATTATTAATGTCTAATTAATATTATTTACTCTTATTTTAATATATTAAGTTTAATAGTAATGTTATTAATGTGTTAATAATATTATATATATTTTAGTATTATATTAGTGTCCTAATTAAATATAGTAAGGGATTAAGCTTCTCTACAATCACTTATTATGAATTGATGCTTATAAAATATTTACCAACCTTTATATGATTGCACTAGTTATTATTAATAATAAGTTTCTTTGTCAACTAATCTATGGAGATTTAAATACTTAACCCATCACAAAAAATACATAAACAATAATCCATTTATTAAATCTAATGTTTAATAAACCAATTAATTATAGTAGTGATAATTTTAAATAAAATTATAATTTTCTTAATTTAAAATAATTTTTTTTTGGTAAGCTTGGTAGGACTACATTTTCATCATGTTCAATATATCACTACCATCTCTTTATCGTGTCCAATATATCACCGACGACTTCACAAGAGTGTCTTAAATTTCTATATCTATAAATATTTTTCAAAAATCGATAAATGGTATTTATCTCAGATAACTACTTTTACCAAATTTAGTAATGCTGATAAAACAACGAATCGTTGGTTAATCATCAATTACGAGGAACATACCATACCCCGGGCCCCTCATATCCCTCATCCACTACATTGTAAGGTACTCAACCTCTAGGGAATTTCGGTAAAATCATGTCGCATCTTTGCTCTTCGATCACCCTGCGAATTGTCCACATCATTTCTTATTTCAGAAGAGGCCGAAAACTGGCATTGTTTTACATCTCTATATCCTTACAAAGCTGGCATCGACGTTTTGCGACCATATATATAGCAATGTCGGTTGTCACTTAAGAATAATAAGCTGATAAAAATACATTCATTGCACCGAAGCTAAAAACCAGAATGACAAATCCAAATATGTGGCCAGCATCTGTTTTTCTATAACCGTGAAGCTTTCTGACTATGGCATGATTCTTTTTGAAAGTGGTTTCCGTAGTAAACTTTCTTTCGGTTATCGGAGTGTGGCCGTATACAAAAGTTTGAGAGTTTCTAGGTCGAAATTTTGACGAATTCCATGAAGTCCAAATTAAACAAAACTCTCATGGATTTTTTTCCCCAAATTATTCTCGGATTTATGACAGGAACGAGTGTCCTTTTACACCTGTTTAGAAGTTTTTGGGATCCACATACATTTGTGTTGAAGGTGAAAATTTAGACCAGTCCGGTGTCATGTCTTCCTGGGTCACCAGTTTCTTAGTGCACCGTAGCTAGGCCGGACACGAGAAATTTCCGAGCAGGGAATGAAGTCCATCAATGGATCACAGGACCCTGTCTCGTTCGTTCGGTATTAGTCTGCAGTATAGTCTCTTTCTGCCGAGAATGTAACAGAACATCCCCACACTTTCATCAGCTCCGCGCAGCATATTCTGAGATGCTTTTTCCTATAAATATTGAGATGAAGCTAACTACATACATAACACCGGGTTTTGTCGCAGTAAGGTATATAATATTTCCTACAACCCTCTAATACAACGATGAATATGCTATTGCTCTATGATCATGGTTGCTCGTGTAGAGAGGTGTATTTTGAACCTATTACGTAATAGGTGATGTGTAAGTATGTTCGTTCTCAACTTATAATTTTGACTAATGTCTGCTAAAACAAAAATCTAAATAACCAATATAAATAATGTAGGCTTAACAAAAATCTAAATAAACAACTAAAACTTGATTAAAATAACTATGAATTCATTTGCACATATTGGATTTGTATTCGTTCTATTCAGATTTGATCTTCTTCTCAGTCGCTAGATTCTTGCAATGGGGACTATTTTGGGGATATATATGTTGGGGATAGAAATCAACATCTACACTAAAACAAATGCATTACTAAAAAAATCCCTTGCTACAGTAATCCAACCACTGAAAAGAAGATCAAATCTGAGTAGAACGAATATAGATCCAGTGAGTGTGAATGAACTCATTGTTATTTTAATCGAGTTTTAGTTACTTATTTATATGATTATTTAGATTTTTGTTTAAGCCTATATTATTTAAATTGGTTATTTAGAATTTTGTTTTAGCTGACATTAGCCAAAATAATAGTTTGAGAACAAACATACTTACACATTGCCTACATACTGGGTTGTAGAATGCGCCTGTCGTCGCAACCAACTTAGATCCATCTTAACCTTGGATTTTCCAAATGTCAAGAGAGATCAAGTCTCTTGAGGTGCAAACCTCTTTTTTGAGTGCAAAACTTGAGGAAAGGTTTTTACCTCAAGATATTTGATCGCTCTCGGCGCTTGCTAGATCTGAGGTTATGATGGATCTAAGTTGGTTTCAATCGTGCATGGCCACATAAAATATGTGGAACATCTAAATTTTCTAATCATTTTAAATATGTTAAATATGTCTAAGATTAATTTGTTCATTTTAATTTTAAAATTTCGTAATTACTTCAGTTTGTTGAAATGATAAAGACCATTAATAACTTGGATGACGAAATAAAATTTTTGAATACAAAGTGACAATGTAACAATGTTGAATGATAGAAAATGTGAATAATAAGAATGTAGTCAATTACAAATAGTCTTCATTGTGATCAATCTCAAACTATTTTCTTCTACTATTCTTATTATCACAATTATTAGTTTTTCCATGTTTTCATATCGATCATATGAAATTACCTCGAAATTAATGTACACCATACATCAATTTACATCAAATCATAAATCAAAATCTACATGAAAATCAATGCATATGATTAGAAATCACCATTTACACTAAAATCAATACATCTAGTGCAAGCAATCAATTAGGATTAGACATCAAAATCTACATTGGAATCAATTCATTTAGTGTAAGGAATAAAATAGCATCATAAATCAACATCTACATGAAATTAATAGATCTAATGTAAACAATAAAATAGGATTAGAAATTAAAATATTCATGGAAATCAATGCATCTAATGCAATCAATTAAATAGGATTAGTAATTAACATCTTCACTAAAATCAATGGATATAATGCAAGCAATCAAACAGGATTATAAATAAACATCTAAACTAAAATCAATGCGTCTAGTGCAAGCAGTCAAATATAATTAGGAATCAACATCTATAGTGAAATCAAAGCATCTAGTGCAAGTAATCAAGTAGGATTAGAAATAAACATCTGCACTAAAATCAATGCATCTAGTGCAAGGAAACTTCTTTGCTTTCTCTCCTTCTTTGCCTCTTTCTCTCACCGACCCTAAACATACACGCTATCTATCTCCATATATATCTATATGTCTCTCCCCTCTCTCTACGTCTCTCTTCTTCCCTGTCACCCCTTTCCATCTATATCTCTATCTCCCTTTGTCTCTCTATATCACCTCGAAAACATGCACACTCTTTCTCCATATCTATCTATATCTCTCTCCCTCTTCCTCTCCCTTCCTCTCTCTTCCCCTTCTCTCCCTCTCTCTCTTTCCCTTATATCTCTCTTCTCTTTTACTCTCCTCTCTCCCTTTCTCTCCATCTACCTTGTGACTCCCTCTCTATCTCTCTCTCCACCTTTCTCTCTCTCTTTCTTCTTACCTCCCTCTCTCCTCCTCCAAATCCATCTCTCTCTCTCTCCCTCTCTCTCCTTCTATCTCTCAATTCCTCTCTCTCTTCCTTTCTCTCCCACCTCCTTCTTTCTATGCCACTCATTATTCAATCTCTCTCTCTCTCTCTCTCTCTCCCTCATCCTCCAACTTTGTCACTATATCCCTCCCTCTCACATTCTCTCTCCCCATTCTCTCTATATTTCCTTTGTATCTCTATCTCATCCCCAAACATACACACTTTCTCTCCATCTCTCCCTTGTTCCTCCCTCTCTCTCTTCACTTTTCTCTCTATATGTCTTTCTTCTTCCCTCTAACTCCATCCCTCTCTCCCTCCCTCTCTCTTCTACTCTCTCTCTCCCTCTCTCCTCCTCTCTCTCAAGTCCTCTCTATCATCCTTCTTCTTCTACCTCCCTCTCTCTCCCCCACATCTCTCTCTTTGTCTCTCTCTCTCTACCCTCCAACCCTATCACTATCTTTCTCCATATCTCCATCTCTCTCTCCCCCTTCCATATTTGGGTCTCCCTCTATCTCTCCTCTCATTCTCTCTCCCTCCCTCCTATCCTTCTCCCTATGTTTGCTCCTCCTCTCCTCTTTCCCCCATTTTATCTCCATCTCTCCCTTGTTAGTCCCTTTGTCTCCACCTCTACCAATCTATGTCTTTGTTCTTCCCTCCCATATATATTTAGAGTTAATATATATCCTAATATATTAATATATTATAACATAGCAATTTTAATATTATATTAACTCAAAATATATTAAACTTAATAATAATAATAATAATAAAAAGAGTTAATGATGTTTTACGTGATAGGATAACTAAAATTATAATAAAACTGCATCAAACTAAAAAAATTATAAAGAAAAGAAATTAAAAAATTAAAATGTCTGAATAGCCCTAAATATATATAATATTTATAATTCAAAAAATATATATTGGAGGCACTGGGGAGATTAAATATTCCAACATATATGGGTTGTGATGCACTTGGAATACGTTATTGAAACTTTGGGAAAGCGACTTTTGTACAAATAGATTGTTCGATATATTGCAAGATGTTGATAGCTTATATCATTTCTTGGTGATGAGATTTTTATTAACAATCACATCAAATTTTCAAAATATTTAGATCATTAAGAATGGCCATCCAAAATAATCGGCAATTGTGTACATGGCATCCGATTGTCACAACATGAAGTTAACCTTTGAATTTGAAACATTTGCACCATCATCATAGACACTAATTTCCATGCATTTTACCCCTCCTCGCCAAACTGTGCAATCAAAGAAATAGGTTCTCCACATCCCTCTCTGCAAGAATCCAACAACTGAGAAGAAGATCAAGTATGGGTAGAAAAAATATAAATCCAAAGAGTGTGAACAAACTCATTGTCGTTTTAATCGAGTTTTATTTGTTCATTTATATGATATTTAGATTTTTGTTTAAGTATACATTATTTATATTGGTTATTTAGATTTTTGTTTTGGCTGACATTAGCCAAAATTATAAGTTGAGGATGGACATACTTATATACTGCCTACATATTGGGCTGTAGAATGCACCTCTCGGCACAAATATAATTATATTCATATTACAATAAGTGTCTCTACTAATTTAAATTTTTCCACCATGAATGTCCTTAAACCGTCTATATCATACTTTTTTGGACATATACAAATCCCACGAGGAGATTTCTTGATGTCAATTCCCAAAAGTTACTTCATGAGACCAAGGTACGTGATATTAAATTTTCTATTCATGGAACCTTTGAATTCATCTAATATCATATTTCTATTATATATCATGTCATCAACAAAAATACAAACTATAAGGATTTTACCTTATCCAATTTGGTATAAAAAGTAGGCTCATTATTGCTCATTTCACCATAGTCAATACCTAATAGTTGTCATCTTTTTGGGTGAGAGTAAAATGTTTGTAATTATGGAAATAGTAGTTTGAGGCTCGAGGGTGTCTGGGAGTCAAATTCCAAATCTTTAGATAAAAGATATGCACCTTATTCCTCTTCTTTTCGAGTATTACAATTTCTAAGAAAATCCTTTGGCTACTAATCTTGGTTTATATTTCTTTACCTTTCCTTTGTGATCTAGTTTTGTCTTGTACACCCTCTTAACATACTTGTTGGTTTTATTTGCTGAGAGATCAACAATATCCCACGTCTCATTACTTTCAACAACTTCAATCTCTTCATTCATGGCCTATATCAAATGCTCTTCTTTCACCGCCTCTTCAAAATAATTAAGTTGATATGATAATAAGGAAAACTTAGCTTGTTAATCCATGTCATTTCACTACTCATATATTTCTCTTAAGATCATTGTTCTCTACTTTCTTACCAAATTTTTTAATTCACCACTAGAATAAAGAGTATTTTCTCTATTTTTTCACTGAATATGCTAACTCTATGCTAAACGAAGAACTATCTTCTTGCCTTTGAAGATGTAACCTTGTCAATATTTGTTCAGGGCCTTGATGCCCTAAAATTTCCACCTCTTCATCTGAAGAGATGGAATTCTACTATCCATTTCTTCATTTTTTATGATCACTCCAAGGCTTCTCTTCTAAATTTTACATCTTTGCTCACAAAAAATTTCTTAGAGTTTGAATTATATAGTTTGAAGGTTTGGGATTTTTCACTGTACCAAATGAAAACACATTTTTTACTCATTGTCAAGTTTCATCCTAAGATCATTTGGGACATGTCCATAGGAAATATAGCTAAAAACTATGAAATGAAAAACACTTCACCTTCTGCCACTCCATGCCTCTTGAGGAACTTTAAACTATTTCTTGGAGGCCTATTTAATATGTAGATTGAATAAGCAATAGCCTTAGACTGAAGATCATTAGAAAATTTCTAGCTTTGAGCATCCTCTTTTCCATGTTCATAATGGTCAACTTCCTTCATATAATAACTCCATTTTGCTATGTAGTATTTAGTGGTAAACTATCTTTTAATTACCTATTTTCTACCATTTTTTTTTGCAAACTCCTCTGAGTCATAGTACCTTCCTCCATCTAACTAAACACCTTAGCATATTTTCACTTTTCTTTTCTACATCCTTAAAATCTTTGAACTACGGAAATATCTATGATTTGTTTTTGAGAAAATACACCAAAAATATTCTACTAAAATCATAAATAAACATTAGAAAATAAAAACTTACACTAATGGATTGAGTTTTTATAGGTCCACATAAACATATGTGGACAAGCTGTAGATGCTCCTTAGCTATGTAGGAAGCTTCTAAATAAATGTCTCTTTGACGGTTTCTAATAATGAAACTTTCACACGTGTTGTACCAAGGTATGTTGAGTTCATCAAGTAGCTTGAGAAAATGTTTATAATGGAATGAGGTTCTCATAGAGAATCCATATTCTTGTAGCTTCATGTTCCGGATTATCCACAGTCTCCAGTTCAGTTTGTCGACGTTTCGAACCCCAACGGGGGTCCATCATCAGGACACTTCTGAAAGATAGAAAGAAACAACTCTTCTCTTGATTTTTATCCTCAGGGTTTTGAGAATACAGATCTCATTCCACGTTTCCCCTCCGTACAGGGAAGTTATGTTGGTTTTCAATCCTCTGTGGAAGTTTCTTGTAGCTTCATGTTCCATATTATCCACAGTCTCCAGTTCAGTCTGTCGACGTTTCGAACCCCAACGGGGGTCCATCATCAGGACACTTCTGAAAGATAGAAAGAAACAGCTCTTCTCTCGATTTTTATCCTCAGGGTTTCGAGAATACATATCTCATTCCACGTTTCCCCTCCGTACAGGGAAGTTATGTTGGTTTTCAATCCTCTGTGGAAGTTTCTTGTAGCTTCATGTTCCGGATTATCCACAGTCTCCAGTTCAGTCTGTCGACGTTTCGAACCCCAACGGGGGTCCATCATCAGGACACTTCTGAAAGATAGAAAGAAACAGCTCTTCTCTCGATTTTTATCCTCAGGGTTTCGAGAATACAGATCTCATTCCACGTTTCCCCTCCGTACAGGGAAGTTATGTTGGTTTTCAATCCTCTGTGGAAGTTTCTTGTAGCTTCATGTTCCGGATTATCCACAGTCTCCAGTTCAGTCTGTCGACATTTCGAACCCCAACGGGGGTCCATCATCAGGACACTTCTGAAAGATAGAAAGAAACAGCTCTTCTCTCGATTTTTATCCTCAGGGTTTCGAGAATACAGATCTCATTCCACGTTTCCCCTCTGTACAGGGAAGTTATGTTGGTTTTCAATCCTCTGTGGAAGTTTCTTGTAGCTTCATGTTCCGGATTATCCACAGTCTCCAGTTCAGTCTGTCGACGTTTCGAACCCCAACGGGGGTCCATCATCAGGACACTTCTGAAACGTCGACAGACTGAACTGGAGACTGTGGATAATCCGGAACATGAAGCTACAAGAAACTTCCACAGAGGATTGAAAACCAACATAACTTCCCTGTACGGAGGGGAAACGTGGAATGAGATCTGTATTCTCAAAACCCTGAGGATAAAAATCGAGAGAAGAGTTGTTTCTTTCTATCTTTCAGAAGTGTCCTGATGATGGACCCCCGTTGGGGTTCGAAACGTCGACAGACTGAACTGGAGACTGTGGATAATCCGGAACATGAAGCTACAAGAAACTTCCACAGAGGATTGAAAACCAACATAACTTCCCTGTACGGAGGGGAAACGTGGAATGAGATCTGTATTCTCGAAACCCTGAGGATAAAAATCGAGAGAAGAGCTGTTTCTTTCTATCTTTCAGAAGTGTCCTGATGATGGACCCCCGTTGGGGTTCGAAACGTCGACAGACTGAACTGGAGACTGTGGATAATCCGGAACATGAAGCTACAAGAAACTTCCACAGAGGATTGAAAACCAACAATCCATATTCTCTTTTTCCTGAAAAGATGCTTTAGACATACAAGCATTCTCCTACCAAAGGATTCTTAAATTGATGATGTAATGCTCAATGAACAAGGGTCAAAAATTGGTTTAGAAAAATAGGGAAACAATGGATGTACTCTTCTCACACTTTAGAGTTTTGCTATCATATCAACTCATCAAACTGCCACTTCAGTACGTTATCACCAAAGGAGGCATTTCTTTAGAGAAGCAAAATCTTTATTGTTGTCTTTGTTACTGCTCAAATTGTGTGGTCTGTTACCCCTTCTTTTATCAGGTCTACCTCTGGCAAATATTTTCACTTGCATTTCGTGAAAATGGATGGATATGAACAAGTAGCCTTACTGAGTGAAACAAAGCAAGTTCAATTGTAGCATTACATCATTAACATATTAATTCTCTCTTATAATTAGAGTAAGATTAGAATATCTTCATTATTGGTGCGTATCTGTTGATTAAATATTTTGAGATTTGTATACTTTGAGATTTATAGTGGCAACATCAAGTCATCATTTATTTACAACATTATACAGCTTGTTAAGGGAAGCATGAAAAGGGTGATTTATACAGCACATGTGGCTGCTATTCCAGAGCTTGGTCTTGATGAGTCAGCTAATATGTAATGATTGTGATTGAAGAAATTCCAAGTGGATGCTTGTACCGAGTTTTTTGTTTTTGCAGCTAGAAAAGAATCACCAAAAATTTAGATCCAGAGGAAAATTAATACAGGGACATCCTACTTAGCCTATTCATTTGTGTATGTTAATTCTAAAAGGGAAGTTCTTCATTATGAAACAAAACATCAAGGCTGAGAATGAGAACAAGCCTTCACAAAATTAACATGTGAGCAAGAACAACAACCATTTGAATTGATTTTGGGTAGTGAGAAAAAGAATTGAGTGGCTTCACCATTGGTGTGCTGCTAAACATGCCCTGCTTCATGTGTAATATCAATTCCTCTTTCCCCAATGTACCACCTAGAGCCAATATTATATATGATGCTGAGGTTATTGGTTTGATAATAGAAAGTAATTTGACGCAACAGATAGGAGGCGGCATGAAGGTCATGGAGGCCAAACTAGTAGAGGTTTTGCAACAATATGAAATAGCCATAGCATATGAGGATGAGAAGAATATAAAGACTTTATTTAGAAGTGGTAAAGCATGAGCTAGTCCACTGTAGATGATAATGCAAGAGAAGACTTTCACAAGGTTAGGAAAATTTCTCCTTAGGATAAGGGAGTGATATAATGATTATATTTTTATTTTAATAATCTTATAGGTGATTCTTCACACTTTTTGGAACAATTGCTAGTAATAATTCATTTATAAAATAAAAAAAATAGATATCAAATTGGTATGTAAAACTTATTTTTTTCAAATTTTTAATATTTATATCTACATATTTTATTACCATTCACTTGTTACACAATCTTTTAATTTTATTTATTTATCATTATAATTCAAATCATTGATATTAAATGAAATATATTCATATAAAATTAACAATATCAATATAGATTTATACACCATTCATATTTAAATTATTTATCATTATAATTTAAATCATTGACATTTAAATGAAATATATTCATATAAAGTTAACAATATCAATATATGCATTCTCGTCTCTTTATCGCGAGATTGTAACAGAACCGCTCGTAATTTTAAATCTGCTCCGTGTCTTGCTCTTCAGTCGATAAACACAGAACACAGGTGGTATTATTTTTAAATCGATTCTAAATAATAAAACTTCAAAAATTGGAAATGTAATCTAAAAAGACAGATCCAGTTGGATTAAAAAAGAAATTTTTAACACCTAAATTCATGATTTCAATAATTTTTTTTGAGAGTTTTACAATTTTTTTAAAGGATATTTAATAATTAAATCACTTCCTAACAAGCCATTTGCCCAACTAATTCCATCCCTGTTCCCAGTTCTAACTCTTAAGAAAATACACGAATAAAAAACAATTAAAAATTCATAAACTTATGAGGCATTGCTGGTGATTTTACAATAGTTTAGGCATTTTCTCAACTATTTCATTATAGGCTAAGATTTTTTTAAAAATATTTAGGATCTATAAAGAATTAAACACTTCTAATATTTAGGATTAAAATCGTATGAAAATAATTTTCAAAAATATTTCATACTTATAGTTAAATGTTAGAATAATCAGTTTAATATTTATAGTTAATTGTTGGATTAATTAGTTTAATAAGAGATTATTTTTAACATTTTTCTTTAATTTTATTTGTTACATTCGTGAGCACTTGTAATGGTTTGGTGAAGATATCACGAATTGATGTTTATATTCATAAAAATTAAAGACATATGTCATCATTGTTGATAAGATTACAAATGAAGTGATAGCAAGTGAATGTGCTTATTTTTCAATAAAATGCATGGCCCTTTGACATTGCAAAAGCTAAATTGTTGTCACAAAAATAAAAGTTGGCTCTTTCTCCACATGTGCAATGTAAGATGTGATGTTCTAGTAGGTGCTACATAATTTACTTTTGCATAAGATATTGAAATAAAGAGGTATTTCTTGGAAGTTCATCCCAATTAAATTTGTGCCCAAATGAAAAGCATATTGTGAGGTGTTTTTTGCTATGATCAATACTATCAAAAAAATCATAGTATATGTTTCATATACGTGTGTTGTCTTTAGAACTTGTGTAGCACAATTCATAATCAATTGTACCTGCAATATATCTCAAAATTCTTTTTCTAACTTTCTAGTGGGAATCCTTGGAAGACACTATGAATTTCAAATTGAAACTAACTAAATACATAACATTAGGGCTAGATGTATTAAGGTATATAAGGATGCCTACAATCCATTTATATAATGTGAATACACTATTGATTTATATTGGTCCATCATCTTCCCTCTTCAATTATGTTCCTATTACAATAGGTGTTTTTCCTAGTTTGATTTTTTCCATTCCAAATCTCTTTAAGGATATGTAGCATAGTTTTGTTCACATATGAAAATATTTTCAACATATTGCTTAATTTTAATTCCCAAAATGTACTTCATGAGAACCATGTATGTGATGTTCAATTCTCTTATCATGGCAATGTTTTTGAATTCATCTAAAATTAGATTTCTAGTATATATCATGCCATTAACATAAACACAGAATCTAAGGATCTTACCTCGATCCATTTTGGCATAGAGAGTGTGCCCATTACTATTCCTCTTGAATCCATTGTTGAGAAAAAATTATTCAATTTGATTGCGCCAAACTCTTAGAGTTTTCTCTAAGCCATAGAATGATTTCCTCAACTTACACAAATTATACAATTGGCCTTTTACTTAAAATCTTGGTTGTTGATCAACATACACCTTCTCTTCTAGTTTTCCATTGAAGAAAGTTGACTTCATATCCATCTTGTAAACTAACCATTTGTTTAGGTTGTAATAAATAACACAACTCTAATAGTATGCAAGTTTGCTATTGGCTCAATGGTTTCACCATAGTATAAGCTTGGTTACCGAGCAAATCCTATGGAAACTAGCCTTCCTTTATATTTTTCTACCTTGCCTTTCTCATCCAATTTGATCTTGTACATCCACATAACACCAACACTAGTTTAATTAGCTAGGAGATCAACAAGATCACATGTTTTGTTTCTTTCAATAGCTTTAATCTCTTTATTCATGTCCTCTTCCAAGGGTTGTTTTTTCACCACCCCTTCAAAATAAGTAGGATTATATGATAGTAATCCCAAAATGAGCTTGTTGATCCATGTCATCGCACTACTTATATATTTATGTTAGTCTCCTTGTTCTTTGATTTCTCATGAAACCTTCTGACTCATTGCTAGAAGGACTATATCTTTTATTTCTTACCAAATATGATAAATTTCTATTGGAAGAAGAACTATATTATTATCTTTGCACATGTAACCATGACAATCTTGGTCGAGGGACTTGCTATCCTGAACTATCCACCTTTTCACCTATTGGAGAGATGTATTTTTGCGATCTATTTCTTCATTCTCTTAATTTATCCAAGAATTATCCTCCAATAATTTTACATCTTTTCTCACCAAAAAATTCTTAATGAATTGATTATACCTTCTATAGGCTTTAAACTATTCATTGTACTAAATGAAAATGCATTTTTCACACCTTTTATCAGATTTCTTCCTTAGCTCTTCCAAGACATTCACATAGTCAATATAGTGAAAAATTCACAAATGAGATACATTTGACTTTGTATCACTCCATGCTTCTTGAGGCACTTTAACTTTCACGCTATTAGTTAAAGATCTACTCAATATGTAGGATGGATAAACAACATCCTTAGCCCAAAAGTCATTGGAAACTTGTAGCCTTAAGCATACTCCTTCAATGTGTTCATAATTGTTTTTTTATTTCATTAAGCCTCTTCATTCTAATATGGAGTATATCTGATGGTGAATTTCCTTCTAATTCCCCATTGCCTACAAAAATTTAGAAACTCCATGAGTGATACTCTACTTCTCCATCTGATTTGAATACTTTGACATATTTTTTTTGCTTTGCTTTCTACCATTTCCTTACAATATTTAAACTTTGTGAATATCTTTGCTCTGTTTTTCAGAAAATGTTGAAAATAAGGGTACAAAGGAGGTGTTTCCTAGTGCATTTATATTTTTGGCCTAGGAAGACACATTAATGAATTTTTGCCTTGGGACATTATGAGTTTAATTAATGCCATGGAACAAAGTTACTTTTTATTAGTTATGTACCATGTACTTTAGTTTATTAATGTTATTTGTGTCATAAAGTAACTTTATGATAAAAATACAAAACACACTTTATAATTTTGAGATTTTTTATTCAGATTGTCCATAGTCTCCATTTTTTAGCCTACATTCCAAGTCTATAACAAGACTCATCAATATTAAAGTGACTTTATGAGAGCAAAAGTACACATGGTACAAAAACATTAAAAGTGTCTATGAGGCTCATTAAATGATGGGGACCACATGATGGAGGGGGTCAAGAGAGGAAATGATCTCCACCCTTGATCTAATGAGTGGATATTTAATCTTAGCCATTAAATCTAGGAGTTAGGTTCTCTTCTATTGAGATGACAATAGGGGAAAAAGCAAAAGAGGCTTATTCATTCTCATGATATTTAAGGACAAGAGAGCAAGGAGAAAAGAGGAGGCTGATATTGTTGAGAAGGAGAAGCTAACATATAACTCAGAGGCAAGCCTGAGCTTTCTGCAGTAGATTGGCACACATCCTGATACTTTTGGGCCAGGTTAGTAGGATAGGTTTGTAGGAATTTTCTAGCCGAAATAGAAGGGAAGTCATCACTAGTTTTCAAGGAGATGCTGAGAGTGATTCTCAGTGCAATCATTGGGATGAGTATCAAGGATGTGATCCTCAATGTATTTAGTGAGAGTTGTTCAAAACATACATTTTTTTTCATAGTTACAATCATTGGGATGGGTATCAAGGATGTCATCCTCAATGTATTTAGTGGACAGATAACACGATTTCCAAGGCTTAAAAGGCATGGATCTCGAGGCCAATAGGATAGGATTGTCGAACAAACTTTTGGGAATATTTCTACTCAATTTGACTTAATTTCCAAGGCATTGTTAGGTGACATGAAGAAACAAATTCAAGGCATATCACAAGCTTTGTTTTATGACTATGTGGGGCATGAATCCCTATCTATACTTGAGCTGTGACATCACCAAAAAAATGGAGATAAGTTGTCCTATTTATGTTATGTAAATAATTTCCTTACGAGAAAATTCTCCTTAGAACTGGTTTTCCCCTTGTGGGTTTTTCGAGGGTCATTAGAACAAAATATCTGTGTAAAATTTATCTGTGTGCGTGCTTGTATTTTCTTCATTTTAGTTGGAAACAAAATGGTAGAGGTAGCTGGAAAACGTTTCAAATAAATTTTCATTTAATTTTTTTATATCTCCTAATTGTTTTGGGGTGAGGGAATTAAACATGCATGATAAAACTATGAAACTTAGAGGGCTACTAGATATGCAATTTTCTACATGGTATCAGAGCTAGAGGGGCTTCAAACCTGAGTTTTTCATTAGTTAATAGAAGGGGCCAACGAGTAAATTTTTTCCATATCAGTGAATGATAGTCATAAAACCTCAGTTAGAAACCCAAAGAATTAATGGTTGGGATGGCAGAATATTTCCCAGTAACAAACCTACTCATTTTTGTTGTTTTTGTGAGGGTCATGGTGACTAGTTTGAGGGTGGAGGACAAATTGAGTGGGGTTGATAATTTTGGCCTCTGGAAGGAGAGGATGATGCTTTTACTTGAAGAAGTTGAAGTGAAGGATATAGTGGAGAATCTTGTGCAACCTCCTACTAGTCCTACTTAGTTGGTGGACCTCAACAAGAAGAATGTGAAGGAAAAGAGGATCATCCTTGATGCCATCAAAGACTACCTTTTCCATCATGTGACAGTGGTGGCTCCCGCCGTCGCTCACTCCTACCCTGATCTGACCGTGTCCTGAATGCACTTTAATGTTGACTTTAATATTGGGTACGATGCCTCGAGTTGTGGTTTTAGGGTTTATCCCGGGCTTTCCGGTCGTAGCCTCACACCTGCCGGTTGCTCCGCCTTTTGTTCACGTTACCCGCGCTTACCTGCTCATTCTTACTTTGCCGCTGCTCGGTGAACTCCGTCTGCAACTGTGATGAACCCTCGCGTTTTCTGTTCTGGTTTATCAGTGGTGACTTACCTGTGTTTTGTTGGTGCTCTGCGGTTGTGGGTATGTGCCTTCGAGGCCTGTAACAATGCTCTTTCCTCTACACGATATTATTGTTAAACTTTAGGCACAGTTTGCTATGTTTTGGATTGGTGCTCACGCTGTCTGTGATTTTTAAAGGATTAACTGGTTTTTCTCTGGTAACAGGTCCGTTCCACACTCCAACGCTTCACTCGGTCACAAGGTAAGGGTTCTTTTCCTTGTTATACGACCCGGTCTTTTTGTCGTCCCTCTTCTAACGTTTTTCTACCACTGTCAACAGGTATGAGCACTCTCTGGTTCTCTTCGAACCCCAAACTCGGCTCACAGGTAACCCCTTTTCAAACCCTTGTCTGTCTGTGTTTTATTTCATCGTTTAATGAATGCTTCTTTCGGACATTAACCCTGTTCGGTTTTTGGTGACAGGTATTCACTTGTGATGACTCTGTCGCTAGCGGTATTCTGCAGTCCTGTTGAATATTCAAACGCTCCGGTTACGGGTAGCATTCCTCCATTTCATAGACTGTATTTTTTATTGTCGGCTCTGTAGGTTTAGTAGGTTCTGTAGATAGGTAGTCTGGCTCTGTAGAGGTTAAGTTCCTCTCTGTTCTTGATTCTTTCTATCAGTACTATGGCGGTTTGTTGATAGGAAACCCCTGGTCGGGTATTAGTCTTCTCGACTGTTGTCTGTTCTGGTAGTTCTGTTGTTCGGTTGTCAATTAAATGAGGTGGCACATGGTTCTGTATGTTCTGTTTGTATTTGCGAGAGGGCCGCTCGACAAATCGAACCCTCCTATTATCGATTTGTGCTCAAGCGCTACAAACCCTCGGCCTCTTGTAACTGTCTGTTCTTAATGCTATGACTCGGAATTTATATGTTAATATATGATTATTTTTCAGCAGTGAAACTCTGCCTGTACTGGACTGTGCTCTGTTCTTGTCAATATTTGGAAGATTCTTCTTTAACAGGGAATACGTATCTTTTGCTTTTGCATGTTAGATAATCATAGATGCAATAAAATGGGTTACAGTACATGTTCATTTCGTTTCGGTATTTGTTCAACCATGAAATGGGTTATGAGGGTTTATCAATTTATGAAATACCTGTATATATTTGGATGTCGAGTCTATTCACTTGTCTGTGTGTTTGCTCGTGGGACCCTTCCCTGTACTCTCCACTTGTTGCAGACTCTTTCGACTTTCACTGCCTCCTCGTCCCTGATCCGTGACTTGAATCGATATTTGTATCGTTCCTCTGTACTCTGCTAGCCTCCTCTCTGTTTACTTCCACGCTGTACGTTTCTGTTAAAACATTTCGTATGACATGGCAACTCTACAGTACTAATAAATAACTTGGCATTTGATATTACAGTGATAGAAAAAATAATTTCAGATTTGTCTTTACAGTGATGAAAAAAAGTAACTTGAAATTTATTTCTGGTTTGAAGAAATGCCAAACTCGAAATGGCTGTATTTTCTCTCTTTTTCTCTTTTCGGGGGAAGAACCCGTACAATGATGTCCTTCTCGCTTTTAATCTAATGCTCCTAACTGTTCTTGAAAAAAACTGTCTTAACAGAAGGCAACTGTTTTTGTCAGTTCTGTATCTAATTCTAACTACTGTAACTTTTAAAGAACTAATTAATTATTTTGTCCTGTTATCAGTTTCCCAAATAACTGCAACAGTGTTCCCCTACAACTCCTAAGTTCTCTCAACCTATAGACAGATAAATAAAATAAACTAAGTAAAAGTAAAGTCACATTACCGACAAGCCTAACACTTGTCCAATTAAAATAAACGACAATTTGTTCTGAGTTCTTCATGAGACTGTCAGCCTTTTATGTCTCCTCAGAGCTGGATGCTCCTGCATCAGGCTCCCGGGGTGACAAAAAGTCATGGCTCCGTTCCATGAGGTCCTTAACAGAGTAGCCTGCCTTTTGAATTTGTGACTCATTAAGCCACGAACTGTCCTCTATTGGACGGTTCCTCCACTTTACCAAATATCTCATATATTCCTTCCTCCGTGTACGCTTTGCTACTTGTGTGTCCAAAATTCCCTCAATTTTGACGGGTGGTGCCATCGGCAACTGTCTCGTCCATAAATCTCCTTCCAATTGGGTGTCCCGTGGTGGCTCTGCTGCCGCATCATCTGCTGAACCTGCAATATAAGGGAACAGATTTGCCACGTTAAAGATAGGGGAAATACCAATCCCTGGTGGCAACTGTATCTCGTAAGCGTTCGCAGAAAATTTGCGAATGATCTTGCAGGGCCCGATTTTCTTAAACTTGAGCTTGCTGTACTCTCGCTTTGGAAATCGTTCCTTGCATAAGTACGCAAGAACTTCATCCCCGACATTAAACTGAACTTCCCTGCATTTTGTATCAGCTCGCTGCTTGTATTTCTGGCCGCTGTCCTGTAGTTTTAGCTTTACCTGTTCATGCAGTTTGCTCATAGCTGGGGTGAAATCTTCCCCATCAGCACTTCGCTTCTCCAATTTGCCCAAATCTCGTAACTCGTGCACTCCTCGCGGGTGCATGCCGTACAGAATTTGGAAAGGATTGTAGCCTGTGCTACGGTTGGGAGAATCATTATATGCAAATTCTGCCTGTGCTAATACACGATCCCAAGTACGGGAATTTTCACCTGTTAGACTTCTGAGCAAATTCCCCAGACTCCTGTTCACTACCTCCGTCTGTCCGTCCATCTGTGGATGGTAAGCGGAGCTGAACTGCAACTGAGTGTCTAATTTCTTCCATAAGGTTCTCCAGAAGTGACCAGTAAATTTGACATCTCTGTCAGAAATGATGCTTCGTGGAAGTCCATGTAACCTTATAACCTCTGTAAAGAAAAGGTGTGCTATGTAAGTAGCGTCGCTGGTTTTTCTGCACGGTACAAAGTGTGCCATCTTCGAAAATCGGTCGACTACAACCATCACTGAATCAAAGCCGCGCTGTGTTTTTGGTAATCCTAGCACAAAATCCATGCTAACCGAATCCCAAGGTCGACTAGGGACGGGCAATGGCATATAAAGTCCAGTGTTTTGACTGTGACCTTTTGCCAATTAACAAGTTCTGCACCTAGCCACATATCTCTGTACATCTCGCTGCATCTTAGGCCAAAAATAAAAATGTTGTACCTGAGCAACAGTCTTGTCAATTCCAAAGTGTCCTGCTAGGCCTCCGCTGTGTTTTTCCTGTATGATATTGTCTCGCATAGAACAGTTGGGAATGCATAACTGCCCCCCTTTGAACAGCAAACCCTCCTGAAGATTATAATCCAGCCACTTGCTGTCATTTCGCAACAGCGGGTTTTGACAAGTCTCATAGGCTTCCTTAAACTCGGTGTCAGTCGGATACAGCTCTTTCAAGTGTTCAAATCCTAAGATTTGCATGGTGCTCTCCTGTAATAGTAATGTTCTCCTACTGAGTGCATCTGCTACCTTATTCAATTGCCCACTAATGTGCTTTAGTACAAAAGTGAAACTTTGCAGGTACTCAACCCAGGCTACATGCTTGTGGTTTAGTTTATGCTGTTGCATAATGTATTGCAACGCTGAATTGTCAGAAAATAAAACAAATTCGCTACCCAACAAATAATGTCGCCAATGTTTCAGAGCCTGCACAATGGCGTAAAATTCCTTATCATAGGTCGAGTACT
>APFE031160105.1:77837-111017 GCA_000404065.3 Pinus taeda
CTACTCTCTTAAAATAGCTTTGAACCAATTGAGCTATACAAAAAATTTGAGAGAGAGAGAGAGAGAGAGGGAGGGGGGCGGGCCTTGGGTTGCGTGCTTGCTTTGAGAAAGCTCTTTTTTCCTACAAAACAAAAACACAAAACCCAACACGAATATGCAAAGAAAAAAAACCTTACTGCTCGAAGTTAGCTTTAGTCGGAAACTAAATATTTTTCTCAATGTTTCTGATTTTCCAAGATCACACTAAGGTGCAGGGAAAAGAGCATACGCATGAGAGAAAAAAAACTTCCTTTCTGTTTCTGATTTCCCCAGATCGCACAGAGTCGCAGGGCAAAGAGCATACACAGAAATGAAAGGTATAGATCCGGTAATAAAAAAGGCCAAATAAATAGAAACTGAAATAACCAGAGAGAAAATAACAATAAACTGCAGATAAACATTGTATACCTCTAGATCTTAAAAATGACGCAGATAGGGCTACCGGAAACCTTTTCGCGTGAAACGAAAGGGGTTCCTCACTGGAACAGATGCTCCGAACACAACAGAGCAGTCCTCTCGGCCCGAAAGCAGTCAGAAACAGTAGATCTAGGAAACGACAGCCGCATGCAGTTCTACCCGCTTCAGATTTGGATCACCAACGGACGCGGCCCTCAAATAGCTCTGATACCATGTAGGAATTTACAGGGTAAGTTCCTCAGACAGAACACCAAAAGGACACCGCTCACAAACAGATCACAGATCAATACACCAGTATTTTGACGTGGTTAAAAACCTCAGAGAGGGAAACAGTCCACGGCCTGCGCCAACGTGGCTACTACAGGCAATTTATTAATAAAAGAATGAAAATTACATAAGCTTCTCTCATGCACGGTGAACCTACAAATGACCCTCCATGCGCTTTAAATAGAATTCATGGACCAATCGGGTGTCAAGCCACGGATCAAGTGTCGGTAATACCGAGGAGAGAATGAACCGTCGGATCACTACATATCGTGACCGTCGGATTGTAACTTACAAAATGTACAACGGTAAAGAAACACACTTTACCTAACTCTATACCTAACTCTATACTAGACCAAGTTGAACTTAACTATTTCCTATGTGTCAGAATATCCTAACAAGGTGGTCGCTTCCCTGTGAGGTGATGCAGTGACTGTGACAGCCGGAAGAAGGGATTCTAGTAGACAGAGGCAGGTGATCCGAAGAGTCGGGAGAGGAAGCAAATAGTCATGAGATGGATTGGCGTTAAGCCATGAACGAACAGAAAGTAAAAAGCAGGGAAGCAGTAAGCAGACCTAGAAGCAGGGAAACCAGAGCCGAGCTCACTGTAATAGGCAGAGCCACCAGAGGTTGGAGGTTGAGTGAAATGCCAGAGAGCTCAATTGATAGCAGCATATTGCTGTTGGAGTTGCTTGGAGGTCGAGCGATTCACAGAGGCATGTAAAGGCCGAGCGAAAGAGCTTAGAGAAGCAAGAGCCAAGAGCCAGAGCGAGAGCCATAGCCAGAGTTGAGAGCTAGAACTAGAGCCTGAGCCATAGAGCCAAAGCTAGAGTCAGAGCCAGAGCCAGAGCAAGAGCCAGAGCCAGAGCCAAGAGCTAGAGCTAGAAAGCCGAAGAGCTCCAAGAGCCAAGGGATAGGATGGTGTTCTGAGCCCAATGTTCTTGTATAAAACATTGGAGTTAAGTGCAGGCACTTGTAAAAGAACTATTGCCATAATCCCAGAGAGCCTAATTGAGTTGATTAGAGCTCAAGGAGACGTAGCCCAAGATATTAGGGTGAACTCCATATTATATTGTTGTCTTATGTGTTTTTTGTTACTGCTACTTTAACTACTGTTATATGCATTTGTATATCAATTTAAGTACCTTCCCATATCAACACAAACAACAGATTTTAAAGTAAATAATCAATTGAAAACAAATACAAGCATACACCCATATTTTCCAGCATTTCTTATTTCCGCATTGGTTAATCATTAAGACTTGGCAAAATTATAAGCTTTGGAAGTGGAAGAGGTTCTTGTAAGTTAGACAAGAAGACTAAGAGCCCCATTTTTCAGATCAGGTGGTATCAGAGCTTAAGATTGATTAACCCCACCTTCAAAGAAGTTGTAACAAAATGCTTGATTGACAGGGCAAAGATTTCTTGTCTGAAAGGTGTTTTGACAGTCAAGGATTGATTGCCTCCTTGATTATATGCTTGGTGGCAGACTGACTATTGCTTAAGTGTGCAGAGGTGAAGGGAAAGCTATTGATAGCTCAGTCCAGGAAGGACAAGAAGGAGGAAAGAGCTGAAGGCATTCTTCTATCCCAAAGGACCTCAAGGCAATACTTGAAGCACAAGAGGTTTGTTGCAAAAGGTTTCTTGAGTAAGCTCTTTAATAATCCCATTTGAATTTCTTTTATGCATTTTGAAAATGACAACTTCTACAAGTGAGTTCTCAAATTCTTCTAGCTCTCGAAGTTCCTTTAATGGAGACATGAAGCAAGACTTGTACACCATGATGGATATGGTGAGAGAAATGTATGAGGATGGAAGGAAGAGCAACATACTTAGAGAGCAGTTGAATTTCGTGGAGGAAGAGAAACATATGCTTTCTAGCAAATTGTAGGAAATGGAGAGGCAACTTCATATTGCAAGTATGAACCTGAAAAGGATGCATGAGTTGGAGTCACAACTCTTTGTTGCCAAAGAAGCCTTGGCCAAGTATTAGCTTGAACAAGAGGTAAACCATTCCTCTTTGTCTTCAAATTCTTCTAAGAATGCTTATATTGGTTCTTTTGAAAAACATACCAGAGGCATAGGTTCCAAGCTAATGTCTAAGATGGGCTATGAAGGAAAAGGATTGGGAAAACATGCATAAGGTATTGTTGAGCCAATAATGGTTGAGGAAAGACCTAAGTATTTGGGTCTTGGCTATGGAAAGTCTTATGGAGAGAGTTCCAAAGCTGCCATGAAGGCCATTGAAACAATTCCAAGAAGGAGTTTCGTTGCAGGTCCTCTACCTCAAAAGTGTGAGGATTGTATTTAGGAGGAATGCAATAGCTCGAGACATCATTCGCATGATGTAGGTGTTCAAAAGCACACACTTGAACCAGAGAGTTGTGGAAATTTTGACAGCCTTGAAGAAAGTGATGGTATTCCAAAGGGATCCACTTCTTCATTTGCTTCACCTCCTCATGAAGGAAATAAAGGTGAAAGAGGTAGGTATAAATCTGGTTCTAAAGACATTCCTTTTGATATTGTAAGGCATGGAAAAAGAATTGCATGTTCCTTTTATGGTTTGGAGAACCATTATGTTTCTAGATGTTGGAAGAGGATGGCCACATACAAGAAACCTTTGAAGGAAAAGAAGCAAGCAACCAAAGGTCCACAGGACAAGGCAAATCATGCTGTAAAAAGGATGCACATGTGTTGCACTTACTACCATAAGCAAGGGCATCTTGCTAAAAGGTGTTGGACTTTGAATCTAGCACTGCTCCCACCAAAGTTGAAGGAGAAGGTGGAAAAAGAAAATGGCAGGGATGGAAATAAAGATCCATGATTGATGTGGTTCAGGATGATTCACATATTGATGCTAATGTGCAAATAAAGGAGGGACCTTTGAAATGGATTGGTAAGAAATGGTTAGAATTCTTATCCCGTTAAGACTACATGTATATTGATGCATCTGTTTGCATTTCTTTGTGGAATAAATGCAAGTTGCAGGATCTTACCAAAATGGAAAATAGAAAGAAGTTGAGTAGGAAACTCACTTTATTGCTGCGATAGTATGTTCATTTCAGCTTCAAAAGTACAGTGTACTTAAGCAAAAGTTGAAAGATGGAATGCATGCATGAGCATGAGATGCATGTAATGTTGGCTTGGGAGAATTTAACTTGTTTCCTAAAGTGGAGATAAGGATGAAGTGTTTCATGTTTTGGAAAAGAGTCCTAAAGGTCTTTTTCCTACATGCTTGACTTAAAGGGTCATTTGTTGTAAAGTCATGTTTTATTGGCTTGCTATCTAGTAAATCATTTGTATGCAGATATAAGACATGGAAAGGTTCATAAGATGTGAAATTTGTTTCTTTGTTGAAGCAGGAGTTCGTCCATGCAGTTGTTGTCTGTATGCCTGCTATTGTGAACAGTTGTTGTTGGCAGCTTTTCAAACATGTACAAATGAAAGTTTTGTGGAGCAGATGTACTTAACATTTGTTTGAGCCACCTTGGATCAAGGATCAAGGCAAAGAAGTTCAAACTACCTTCAGTAAACTTCATAGCAAAATTTCTACATGAAGTCAAGGGGACTGGGGACTGTGCATGGTGCAAAAATGGCAGTTAGGAGGCTCAGACTAGAAAATGAAGGCTGTTTTTGATGCACGATTTGCGCAAATTGCACATTGTTGGGAAAGACCCCTCGAAAATGGTAAAGCCTCGAGTGCTCGGTCACAAGGAAAGCCAAGAAACCGTGGGAAAAGTGCTGGAACGACAGGCAGGTCCCACGGTCCAAAATCGCGCCCCAAGACTGGCGGAATATCAGAAGCCTTTGTAATATTCCTAATTAGCCATGGCTAATTAGAATATTTTTTTTTGCCCAATTTTTGCCTTCTATAGTTATTTATAAATAAAAAAATTGAGGACGGGGGACACAACTCACTTTAAGAATAAAAAGTCACTTTCTAGTAGCACACCATTGTGACTTAGAGGGGAGCCAAGGGGGCCAAAGGGGGAAACAGAAATGGAGCCCACACAGACACATGGAGGGACTGCACAGGAGGGAAGAACACATGGCAAGAGGGGAATCACGTAGGAGGAGGTAAGCCTAGGGATTGTGAGAAGCAGAGGCTATAAAATAGAGAGGAGCCCCCTCATTTTGGATCATTATGGTTATGAGCATTTGTGATAGTCATTTCAACTTAGAGCACGCTGGTTGTTTAGCTAGTCTACAACACTGTTTAGTGCATTGAGTGTCTCCATTCGGAGATATAACCTTTAGCCCCAGGGGACTTTGAGTGCCTACTCGGGCAATGTATTTCCATTGGCATTCCAGCAGTACTTTCATCATCATTTCAGTAGCCATTTCGTCAGTGTTTTTGAGGAACTGCGCAGAACCCCAAGGGGGTGATTTTC
Source organism: Pinus taeda (assembly GCA_000404065.3). Lineage (NCBI taxonomy): Eukaryota > Viridiplantae > Streptophyta > Pinopsida > Pinales > Pinaceae > Pinus > Pinus taeda. Next base: position 82,949 of record APFE031160105.1, read on the forward strand.
GAGGGTCGGCCATTTCAGAAAATATTTCTGGGTTTTTCTGAATTTTTTTAGTAGAGTCCAATTCCAGAGTTTTAGCCTTTTCTGAGGAGGGGAGTAGCCCCAAATCCTCATTCGATTTCCAGTAGCAGTAGTAACAGCATGACAATTTCCCAGCAGCTGGGACGCAGATTAGTGTGAGCCCATTCCAGGAAAGCTTTCTGGGTTTTCCTGGGTTTCTTGAGTAGAGCCCGAATCCAGAGTTTCAGCTTTTTCTGAGGAGGGGAGTAGCCCCAAATCATCATTTGTTTTCTAGTAGCAATAATAACACATCAACAACATCCACGGAGAGAGTATTTCTTCACTTGCCTTGTGCAAGTTGAGGTACCATTTGTCTAATCACCTCTTGTACTCATTTATTGCTCAGCATAATAAAATGGCTTAGCATTTCTCGCTGCATTTCTTGTGTATCTGCTTATATTCCCGGTTTACATTATTATATGATGTTTCACTGTTATTTTATCACTTCTGGGTTATTATATCATTTGCACATATTTGGTTGGAGTTTTTGCTGGGGTTTGAGGAATATTCTGGGTTAGGAATATTATAGAGTTTTAGCCTTTTCTGAGGAGGGGAGCAGCCCCAAATCCTCATTCGGTTTCCAGCAGGAGTAGCAGTAACATCACGACAGTTTCCTAGCAGTTGGGGCGCATATCAGTGTGAGGCCATTTCAGGAAATCTTTTTGGGTTTCTTGAGTAGAGCCCGAATCCAGAGTTTCAGCATTTTCTGAGGAGGGGAGCAACCCCAAATCATCATTTGTTTTCTAGCAGTAGCAACAACATCCACGCAGAGAGACCATTCTTGTCATTCTGAGAGTATTTCTTCACTTGCCTTGTGCAAGTCGAGGTACTATCTGTCTAATCACCTCTTGTACTTTTGCTCAGTATAATAAAATGGCTTAGCATTTCTCACTGCATTTCTTGTGTATCTGCTTATATTTCCGGTTTACATTATTATATGATGTTCCATTGTTATTTTATCACTTTTGGGTTATTATATCATTTGCACATATTTGGTTGGAGTTTTTGCTGGGGTTTGAGGAATATTCTGGGTCAGGAATATTACACTGGTATCTGAGCATAGATCTGGCTCAGAGTGTGGAGCCAGCAATCTATGACACAAGGGGAAAATCCTATATCCGTTACAACGGTCAGAGATACAGAGACACTGGGCGTAGGTTGGAGAACACTTACAGAGAGGGAGACTGTGTTCTGGTGGTGGACACAGAATAGGAGGAGCCTGTGGTGGATGCAGAGTAGGAGGATCTAACGGCAGATCATGACAGGAAGAGATTTGCAGATATGCTCCTCAAGTCCGTGCAGGATCTGTCGAGGCAGATTGAGGTGATGGGGTAGAGATTGACGGCAGTAGAGGCCATACAGCGTGAGAGCCCACGAGTTTTTTAGTTTGGTGAGGGATCGGGTGCATCCCACCATTTACCAGAGCAACGTGATACTACACAGCAGGTGGCCTCACATGCCCCTACACGCTCTACCATGCTCACTTTCTTAGGAGCCAACACGGGGGCTGTAGCCCAGTAGGAGGCAGAGCCCGGACATATGTGCGATTATTTTGCAGAGTACCAGGCCTATGGGTAGGAGTTCAGGGAAGCCCTCTCATTCAGAGATTTTGTTTAGCTCTAGCGGGATAGTAGACCCCGCGACCATCACAAAGGGTATCGACATTACCATGATGGTGACCCCACCATGCAGCGAGTAGATTCCACTTGCCTATGTTTGATGGTTCATCAAATAGTTTGGCAAAGTCTTGGGTGGAGAAGTTGGACATCTATTTCTTGCTTAACTAGATGTCGAAGATAGAGGCCATTAAGGTGGCAACATTGCATTTGGATGGTGAGGCCCAAGATTAGTGGTTTCATGGGATGGTTACACTAGGGCACTCCACGGTGACGTCATATGCCGAGTTTACCAGGAGACTGATGGAGCGATTTGATCAGAGAGATCCAGAGTAGCATTTCATTGAGCTGATGAGGCTTAAACAGACAGGGAGCCCAGAGACTTACATTGCAGATTTCTTGAGGGTCTCCGTGATGGTGCCAGACCTATCCATGACACGGAGGGTCTATATGTATGTTGAGGGGTTAGCAGAGCCACTTCAAGGTTTAGTCTGATCCACTAAACCAACCACACTCCAGGATGCTGTCAATAGGACCTGGGACTTACAGGATGTCTTACCCAGGACCTGGACACCTTACTCCCAGAGACAGACTTTTTAGTCTAAGGGGAAGGATGTGAGGATTCCTCCTCCAAAGGGGAATCCAGGACGACTACAACTTGACAATGATGCCAGGAGGGAGTTGAAGAAGACGCAGTTGTGCTTCACCTGTCAGGAGCCATGGGCACCAGGACATAGATATGCTGTTGGCAGAGCACATTTTATTGAGGTTTTCTCCGAGAGTAGTGGAGAAGAGGATGATGAGGAAGATGTGGAGGTAGGAGATAGCCATGACGTACAGGGTCCTTTGCCACCACCACCGCCAGCAGCAACTGGTGCATCTTTTGCACCCATCGGAGGGGCCCTTGCAGCATTGCGAGGAGTTCCCAAGTATCTGACACTACACGTACGAGGGACAATACGTGGCCAAAGAGTATCAGTTTTGGTTGATAGTGGGGCAACCCACAATTCAATCGATGCCTAGATGGTTGAGCAGAGAGGTATACAGACAGAGAGCTTCAATGGGTTTTCATTCTTGGTCCTAGGAGATCAGACCATGACGTGTGCTCGTTATGTTCCAGACCTTTCAGTGACGATGGGCACCTAGACATTGACTGACCACTTTTTCGTGGTTGATATTCTGGACACCAACATGATACTGGGTGTTCAGTGGCTTATCACTTTAGGGAAGGTCACGATAGATTGGAAGACCCTGGAGATGGAGTGGGATGATGAGAAGGTAGGGAGGCATGAGAAGATAGGGGATAGCACACATATCTGCCTCAGATTGTTTCGGCTCATCGGATGGAGGCAGTCTTATGAAAGGGAGACATAGAGTGGGCAGTAGATCTGCGTGCATCAGAGGCAGGGACTATAGGGTGGACGGTACATCCAGAGATACAGTCCATCCTTGACTGGTATGCCATAATGTTTGGGGAGATTCCGCCAGGAAAGCCACTGGACTGGGGGTTTGAGCACACTATTGAGCTTGAGCAGGGTATCCAGGCAGTGATCACCACCCCCTATAGGCACCCCAAGGCCTATCGAGATGAGATTGAGCAGGCTATCCAGGAGTTGTTGGCTCTTGGGCACATTCGACCAAGCACGAGTCCTTTTGCTTCTTTTGTGGTGTTGGTGAAGAAGAAGGACGATACATTGAGGATGTGCATCGACTATAGGGTGAGGACTGATCACAACAGCCTCAAGTTCTTTTTGGAGCAGAAGAAACTACAGGAGAGGTCGCAGAAGTGGATCAGTAAGATCTAAGCATATGACTTTGACATTGAGTATGTCAAGGGTAAGAACAATGTGGTAGCAGATGCCCTTTCACATAGACCAGTGACGTTGTCTCTTATGAGCTTGGATACAGATTGGAGGGATCGACTCTTAGTAGAGTACTCCAAGGATAGGTTTGCATGTGAGGTCCTGGATGGGTAGGTGGCAGATGACAGGTATAGGGTGGTCGATGAGATCATCTATTACAGGGACTGGATCTTCTTGACTGAGGGGTCTCAGCTCAAGAAGAAGATACTCCAGGCATCACATGATTCACCTTTGGCAGGACATTAGGGGTTTACCAAAACCTACAAGGCCATTAGAGAGAGGTTCTCATGGAAGGGCCTCGAGGAGGACGTACTCCAGCACATTTAGGAGTGCGATGTTTGCTAGAGGAACAAGGGAGAGATAAGCCATCCCGCGGGTTTATTGGAGCCTCTTCCCATTCCGGAGGGGAAATGGGAGAGTATTTCGATGGACTTCATCACAAGGTTGCCCATGGTATAGGGCAGGGATTGTATCTTTGTCGTCGTTGATCGACTGACAAAGTATGCACATTTTTTTGCCATATCCTCACACTATACAGCAGCACAGGTGCCGAGCTATTCTTCAGAGAGATCTTCAGGCTACACGGTCTTCCTAAGACCATCATCAATGACAAGGACAACTGTTTCATGGGCGGGTTTTCGCAAGAGATTTTCCGGTTGGTGGGGACGGAGTTGACACCGAGTACCAGTTATCACCCACAGACGGATGGGCAGACAGAGATATTTAACAAGTGGCTGGAGGGCTACTTGCGTAATTATGTTAGTGGGCAACAACGAGCATGGCTGAAATGGCTGCATCTGGGGGAGTACTGCTACAATACTTCACATCACATGTCCATTGGTATGCCACCATTCTATGCTTTATATGGGTATCATCCTTTATCTTTTGTTGATATGATGTTTGGTGATAGCAAGGCTCCTAGGGCCAAGTTATGGATCCAAGAGAGTTAGGATATTCTCCGAGCTCTCAAGGATAACATGGCTACAACACAGAACCAGCAGAAGCTGTATGCCAACAGGGGTCGAGTGGAGAGACAGTTCAAGGTAGGGGACATGGTCTACCTACGGTTATAGCCATACCGACAGTCATCACTAAAGAAAAAGGGGGCTGAGAAGCTTAAGCCCTGCTTTTATGGGCCGTACAAGGTGATACGCAGGGTTGGACAGGTTGCATATGAGTTGGAGCTACCCCAAGGCATCAAGATTCATAACATTTTCCATGTATCATGCTTGAAAAAGGCATTGGGGCAGCAGGTGACAGTGACAGATGAGCTACCACCCATGGATGACGAGGGGCATTTGGTATTGCAACCAGAGGCCATCATTGATACCAGGGAGAGGCAGCTGCAGAGCAGGACGATGCAGGAATTCTTGGTGAGGTGGAAGAATTTTCCGGATGAGGATGCCACTTGGGAGAGTGAGAAGATCTTACAGCATCCATCACTTCAGTTGCTTGAGGAAAAGCAACATTTTGTCGGGGGAGACTGTAATATTCCTAATTAGCCATGGCTAATTGGAATATTCGATTTTGCCCAATTTTTGCCTTCTATAGTTATTTATAAATAAAAAAAGTGAGGATGGGGGGCATAACTCACTTTAAGAATAAAAAGTTCCTAGTAGCACAACGTTGTGACTTAGAGGGGAGCCAAGGGGGCCAAAGGGGGAAACAGAAATGGAGCCCACGTAGACACATGGAGGGACTGCGTAGGAGGGAAGAACACATGGAAAGAGGGGAATCACACAGGAGGAGGTAAGCCTAGGGATTGTGAGAGGCAGAGGCTATAAAATAGAGAGGAGCCCCATCATTTTGGATCATTCTATTTATGAGAATTTGTGATAGTCATTTCGACTTAGAGCACGCTGGCTGTTTAGCTAGTCTGCAGCACTGTTTAGTGCATTGAGTGTCTCTGTTCGGAGATCTCACCCTTAGCCCTGGGGGACTTCGAGTGCCTGCTCAGGTAAGGTATTTCCATTGGCATTCCAACAATAGTTTCATCAGCATTTTAGTAGTCGTTTCATTAGCGTCTTTGAGGAACTGCGCAAAACTCCTAGGGGGTGATTTTCGGGGGTCAACCATTTCAGAAAAGCTTTCTGGGTTTTTTTGGGTTTTTTGAGTAGAGTCTGATTTTAGAGTTTCAGCCTTTTCTGAGTAGGGGAGCAACCCCAAATCCTCATTCGATTTCCAACAGCAGCAGTAGCAGTAGTACGACAGTTTCCCAGCAGCTAGGATGCATATCAGTGTGAGGCCATTTCAGGAAAGTTTTCTGGGTTTTTCTGGGTTTCTTGAGTAGAGCCCGAATCAAAAGTTTCAGCTTTTTCTGAGGAGGGGAGCAGCCCCAAATCATCATTTGTTTTCTAGCAGCAACAACAACACAACAACAACATCCACGTAGAGAGGCCATTCTTGTCATTTTGAGAGTATTTTTTCACTTGCCTTGTGCAAGTCGAGGTGCCATCTGTCTAACCTCTTGTACTAATTTATTACTCAGTATAATAAAATGGCTTAGCATTTCTCGCTGCATTTTTTGTGTATCTACTTATATTTCCGGTTTACATTATTATATGGTGTTCCACTGTTATTTTATCACTTATGGGTTATTATATCATTTGCACATATTTGGTTGGACTTTTTGCTTAGTTTTTAGGAATATTCTGGGTTAGGAATATTACAGCGTTTTGGGCGGTAAGAGGATTTGTCAGGAGTATGAGCGATGCCATACAGTGATTGACACATGTCTGGTGGATGAGAGAGTAAACCGCTCTCATCACGGGCTAACGTCCAAGAAAATCAACTGCGTGATAAGAGCGATAAGTGTCAGATCTGGAGGCGCTAGATCTAATGGCAGAGATTGCGTTTGATGGGAAACCAGATTCGACGGAGAAATAAGCTATGATGTATAAAGGTTTGAAGTCGGACATGGACGATGAGTTGGCAGAGATTCGTGTTTCTCGGGCATTCTTGGAGTAAATGGTAATAACCGCTGTTTCAAACGATCGAGTGTTTCTGGTGAACCTGACACTTATCCATTACCGAATAGGTGGTCGCTTCCTTGTGAGGTGATGCAGTGACTGTAACAGCCAAAAGAAGGGATTCTAGAGGACAGAGGCAGACGATCTGAAGAGCCGGGAGAGGAAGCAAACAATCATGAGACAGATTGGCGTTAAGCCACGAACAGACAAAAAGTAAAGAGCTGGGAAGCAGTAAACACACCTGGAAGCAGGGAAACTAGAGCCGAGCTCACTGTAATAGGCAGGGCCACCAGAGGTTAGATGTCGAGTGAAAAGCGAGAGAGCTCAATTGACAACAACATATTGTTGTTGGAGTTGCTTGGAGGTCAAGCGATTCACAGAGGCATGTAAAGGCCTCGATTTTACCTAATTGTCATAACAATATTTATAAGAGTTAATTTGTTATATTTTTCAATTTTAATTTTATTTTAAAGGCTTTCAAATTTAGTCATTGGAGGCACCTGGATTTGTGATGGTCTCACATGTGTATGTGGAAAGGGCATATGTAGGTACATAGAGGTGATATTGGTTGTGTATGTGGAAAGGGCATATGTAGGTACATAGAGGTGATATTGGTAGTGGATGCAGTCGACTCGTATAAGACCAACTTGTTGATTGTTGTACATTAAAAAATACCATTTTTTTTTTACCATGCCAAAATGTTTACATAATAGGATATTACAACATCTCTTCCAGCACATCTAGCTCAATTACATTTTTTTAAGTTTTTATTTTCTTTTTCCCAAAACATTTGAAAGTTATCCTTATGTCAAAGCAAAATCTCAATAGTGGTAATACTATTAGAAAGTAAAATAAAGATATATGAAAAAAATATGTGTGTTTACTTTTTATTTTTAAATACAGTTTGTAAAAATTAATTTAATTATCAATAATTATTAAGTGTAAGTTATGAATTTAACTTATAAAATATTAAAAATATTTTTATTAATAGTTATAAATCAAAGGCTACCCAAAGTGTTAGGATTGATGGTGAATGGGTATAATGCTAAGACACTCTATGTGAAAAGGTCATCCCTAGTGTCTATTTATGCACAATTTGTTTTTATATGTTAAAGGTCTAAATTTGTCTCAAAAGTAATTGTGACCTTTGACCATTTTAATTAAATAAATTAATTAAAACAAGTTTCATATGAAGAAATCTCATAAGAAATGAGTTATTATTTTGTATGCCTTTGGTATTGATAGGACATGGTATAGATGTTTATAATAGATTGATGCCTATAAGTATTTATGGATCATTTTTTTATATAATTACACACTATTACTGTTAAAAAATAAAATAAAAATATATAACAAAATAAAATAAAAATACATAACATAATTTTTTTTTCCATATATATATGATAAAAAAAATTGATAATTTAATTTATCTTAAATTCATATTTATCCTATTTTAAAATGGCTAATTTTTAAAGTAAAAACCATTCTTTACACTTACATCGAAAGTGTCCTTTTTTAAATTGGTTAGGCTAAACATTGGATTAACCTTTTTCACCTCCATTTGAGAATTGTCCGCCCGTTGTTTTTGTTAAAAATCAATCGGTGGACCTCGCTTGTCTGATGGCTTAAGGCGAGAGCCAAAAGCCATAGGGCTAAAGGTTCCAAGGTTGGCGGTAAGAAGTTCTTAATTCTTGAAGCATTTGATTCTCTCCTGGCTTGCGCTGAAAGCAAATGTGGAAATGGTGGTTATGCTAAGGCATCATGCCAACTGCGTGCATTACTGCACATAAAGGGAAACATACGTACAAAATGACTGGACTATAGAATGCTTTTGCCCAATAAACGTGTAGCCCGCAGAGTCCGTCGGTGCGTGAAACAGAGATCAAGGGGATTCTTCTATGAATATTAAATATGACTCCGTATTTTCTTTATGAATAGTACCTGTTGATTATAACCGCCCTATGTTTTCTTTTTAACTATTTGTATCAGTCGGCCATTAACTATTTGTATGCTTAAACGGTTGAATAAAGTTTTCTTTCACGTACATAGTTAAAGTATTCAAGGTCGCAAAGCTAATAGTGGTTGCAGGTTGTGTAGCCAGGTGGTAACTGCTTCAATTAAAGTTTAATAGTTGCAGGCTCAGTTAAGTCACAGGTGTAAAGGATCAAATGGACGCATAGGTCATTATATCTGGTGAGGCTTAGACGATTAGGTTTAGATCCAGCACTCAAGAAAAAAAGATTAAGTCGTAGACACCCTGCACAGACGTGGGACCCAGTTGAGTAAATCTGGAGCCGGGTACTCCGGACTGTTCGAAGAAGTATGCATTGATAGTTCTTACATACCACTGGTTCAAGCAGATATCTAGGTGGATAAAGATCTAGACTGCGGCATGGAAATCACTTGTAAATTTCCCGGATACGAAATATCTCTGGATCAATCCCATGTGGAACCCATTGCGAGCGATGTAAGATGTCATATTCTTTTTATTAAAGTTTTATTGAGCTCTGCTCCCAAAAATCGGGCCGGTCATTTGCTTTATTGTATCCATCTCAAAATACACCTATCGTTATATAGTCAATCCAGGTTTAGGAGATATTCGGGGGCAAAGAAGCAATCCATTTTGCCTTAGTGATTTTTTGGTGTGAAAATTATGAAAATTCTGGTTATATTTTAAAAAAATTTGGCTCATATTTTTATAAATCTAAATAAAAATTGCCAAAATTCATAATTTTAAATGTTTTTGAAAATTTTGATGGTGCTGAAACCATTTCCACTATAAAACATAATTTAAACATTATTTTTAGAAAATTTTTGAATTTTTTACCTAAATTCCAGTCACTTTTAACAGTCTAAACAATTCCTCCACCTCTTTAAACCACGTTATCAATTTTGAAATTTTAATACTTAACATTTAATGAAAAAGTGTCAACCAACAGAAAAGACTGGCGTAAACCCCTTAGCACTAAGGCTTTGGTTTTAACCACATTCACATGGTGAGTTTCATTTAAGCCTCAGGTTCTAACGTGCTCAAATTTCTAAAAATCTAGAATTATTGACACGTTCATTCACGAATAAAATGTGACAAAATTAAGAGGGAGTAATTCGTTTTGGAACACGAGACTTAATAATGAATAATTTTTAACTCTTAAAACATAGGGAAAAAAAAGTAATAGAATCTATCGAAGAGCAAATTAGTATTAAATCACAAGATCTTTGAAAGCATGAGCAATGAGAAATCTTTCACAAGTTAAGACTAATGAGTATCAAGTATTTCACATGTTGGACTATACATATAAGAGATAAGTATAATAAATTACACGTAAAAGATTATGCAGAAATTTCTTGTAAATTCAAAGTGTTAATTGTAATAGGTTAAAACAATAGATTTGAATCTATTTTATATATCAATAGAAATAACTAAACGATCATGAAATCATAAAGCATATAAGAGAAATAATTCAATCAACACATTCCACAATTATTTTTTAGGGAAAGCCACAACTAAAACCCCTGCTATCTATATATTGCATTAGTTAGAAAGTATGAGAAGATTAAAATGTTTTGCTCAAGCTCAAGCAACCTCTGCACTATCTCTATCTATCTCACACCTTCCTAGACAAGCCCAAACCAATACTTATCCAATTTTCTACTTTCCGATGTCCTTATTTCCTTGCATTGTTCCTCAAGGAATTAGCCCCCTATTAATTATGGAAATTCCTCAATTAGAATTGCACAATCCTCATAGGCCTTCCTCTCCATGCACCACCTATACAATTCAGATGATTATACAATTGATAGTGCACTATCCTTGAACTCCAATCTCAACTGGGTCTTTCTCATATATGACATGCATGAGTTATTTATGAGTGAATCTTCAGTTTACTAGTTGATCAATGTATGCAACATCACTCTCCACTACAGGTAGCACCACAATACTAGACCTCGCACTAGTTCCTGCAACAGTTGGAACTAGTTTAATTCACTTTAACTCAGTTAGACTAGATTAATTAATTACAACTCAAAATAAACTCAACTAGGCTCCTAGAATGTAGAAGACACTCTACATAACTCAAGTTAGACTCTCAAATCGAATTAACTGATCCAACTAAGTCAAATTAACTTAGTTAACTAATACAAGTTGTTGTGACATGTGGAATTACAATTTTATTCCCAATTTAATTCAAAGACAAAATCAACTTAGGATTGTCTTGTTCCTTTTCAACAGATCAAATGTCAAGTCCCTAGGTTGGTTCCCTAAGTGGATATTATGGACCTCATTGGATTTCCCTGTTACAATTAAGTTGCTGAACCTACAACTAATTGTCCTACCTTGGGTGTCATCCCCAAAATGAGGGAAGGTGCCAAATGAGTTTTCCTTGGATATGCATTTCATCCTTATATCTTTATATATAAAAGAGACAAAGAATATGGGACATGTTTGCTTATGATAATTTTGCATGACCACATAACCCATTGTCATAGTTTGAGGAAAATGTTGAAGAGACATACTCCAAGGAACATTATTCATGTAGACATGCCATGAAAAACATAATCTACTATATAAAATATGAATTGTACCTTTGTTACCAGCAAAGACTAGTAACAAGCAGGAGATGTTTTTTGGTCATTTGAAGGAAAAGCTTTTTCAGGTTTGAACTTTGGCGATGAACAATTGATCCATGCAGGGATTCTTAGTCACTGGGTAATTTTTTGAATGGAAAGAAATAAAACTATCTATAGACAAGGTTAAATAACGATTTCTCATAAACCAGAAATCCAAAATGTTTAGTGCTTTAGCCTTCTAAGTAAAAATCCAAAATCAAAGCAAGCAAATTATTTCAAGAAGACACTTTCAATCATCAAATTTATTTCTATACATAAAATTCCTATACCTTTAAGGGTTTACATCTAATCCCAAACATCAAAAGGTTTACATTTACAGATGTAGAGTTGGTTAAGAAACAAAGAAAATTGTGCTAGATCGCTTAGATGTAATAAATTAATATCTATTTCACTGAGCTACACAACATGCCTATACCACCACTGAATCTGAGACCTTATAAAAGAAATTACTGTACTTTTATCCTCTTTCTTACCACTCTAATACTTATATTGTGTCTTATCAAGGACAATTTATTTTTGTCTAAGTATTAGAAAAAGTGTGTGAGCCAACACCAATAGACTCTTCATACGATCTAGAATAGAGGAAGACAATAGGGTATGTGGTATATTTTTCTGTTGATCTATTAAAAAGGAACCAAATTACATCAATTTCAAGATTAAACTACTACAAAGGACCTATTTTCAAGTACAAGTTTCAATGCGATACTATAATTTGTGATCAACTTCATAAGAAATACACCATCCAACATTCAGATTTTCACTTTCAAATTGAGTGCTATAAGAAATCCACTATCCACTATCCACCATTAACATTCTTTCTTTCAAATCTATTCCAGCAAATGACCACTTCTTCCTTGGTTAGTTGTATCTGAAACTTAACTAGTAAATATACAATATTCCTTGTGCTCATGTGATCTCTTCTTGTATATTTGTAGAACCTAATATATTTTTCATGCTCCCATCCATGATTCTATAATTAGTGGGTATTTATCTGAACTGAAAATATATGATTAGCAAGCCTCCAGTTTCTTGTCACATAAAAGTTGACTCTTGTCTCACACCTGGGGAGAATATGGGTCATTTCCTACTAACAATCAAATTTTAGAATAAAGTTGTGGTGCATGGATTTGAATTTAGCACAACCTTTTGTCATAGTTTTCTATTGAAAATTAAGGAAGATCTTGATTATTATTCACCAGCAAATGTAATTTTAATTAAATAATAACTACTTTTATGATCCTATTCATAAATGTCCAAGATAATAATAATAATATGAAAGATGTTATATTTTTTTCTTAATTATTTGATGGAAATTTATTCATCAATCATAAAAGTTTGATGATATAAATTGGGTAGCTTATGGGCCTTAATATTTCAAAGTTTTTTTTGTTATATTATTTTAAACTAATAAGAAAAGCTGTTAATATAACTTGATTAGGTTAGAATTTTAAACCACACATTGTGACAAATGTAACATGTCTTCCCTAATCCTAAGATACGAAATTACCATACAATGATAGTAAAAAATTATAATAACATATTGCAACCATGATGTTATAGTAATGTTGCACTAACATAAATATAAATCATTTCCGTCATGGCTTACACTTAAACATATGCTTTATGGTTTATGAAGATATGGTGGAGGCACATTATTACTCTCCCAAAAGCACATTTAATTCATAGTCTAATGATCATGTGATCTTGGTGCAAATCTTAAGGTATTAGCCTTGGGCGAAACTTGATTCTTACAATGCATCTACCTATAGCTGGTCCTACTTGCCCACATGGCCCATCATCCATCATCCATCTGCAACAACTTACCAACAATATTGTAGATTCATTGAGCTAGTTATGGTAACTGACTACGCTACTTAGACTTGGAAACAGTCTCTCATTTGCAATTTGGAGATGAAGTTCCAGTGCGCAGTAGGGTTTTGCAGGTCTGGGGTTCTATCAAGGTTTTCGACTATTCCAGTCCCTCTGACATGCTACTTAACCTGTAAGTCCCAGTGGCCCATCGCCATGGTTTCTTCTTAGTTTTCTATTGACCATAGATAGTGGTTCATGTTAAACAACTCCTTCTTGCCTTGCATAATTGGTTTGATGAGAGTGCTTCCAGTGATAGAGTCTCAAAAGGTACTTCTGGAACCAACACCCGATATTACTTCAACCCTAGCTTTCATTTACCCTAATTTATATGTATTGTTTGGGTTGAACTCAAAGGGTATCTTCAACCTTCAATGACGGTTCGTCTAAGACTCCTATGCGCTGAAGTAAGGCTTATAATATTTATTGAGACTCATTTCTTCTAAACTCTGGCACAGATAGAGTTTAATATTTTGTATTTGTTATGCAGGAATAGTTGAGTGTCTATGTGTTTCCACTTGGGTTGTGGCTATAATACTTCTGGCACTAACTCTTGACTCTTCCACTTACCAAGATTTTATCCCTTACTTCGACTGGGTACAAGGTTTTCCATTTCAGTTTTTTCTGAGTTTTCAATGGAGGAGGTTAACCTCTCTTAATTATTCAATCCTAGGTTGTCTGAGTAATTGTCTCTTACAAAGGTCATGGTTTATTGAGCCAATAGGCTTGATGTTAAACTTTTTCATAAGAATATACGTTGTATTTGTTATGTTTAGACCAACTTCGTACTCTCGAGCTTCTGTGAAAATAGAATTTAAAACCCTTGTTCCGACTTGGTTTCAGTTATTATAATTTGGTGGAATAATGATCCAAACCCTCAGTTTCAACTCGAACTAAGTTATTAGTTTTTTCATGTACCATTGTTGTTGTTCTTTTTGGAATGTATATAAGGTTAAATTATTGTGTTATTTCATAAGAACCCATGGTTTGTGTTTCCAGAGATATAATTGAAATGCCATTTTCTTTGCATTGTTCAGAACTTAGTTAACAGAAAATTGATGGCAGTGTGTTCTGTAAGCCTCCTTTCTTTTTGTTCTTTTGCAATCCTGAATATATAAAAAAGGTTTAAATGCATTAGTCAGTTATTCTCAGTATCTGCAAGCAATAGTTGTTGTTTTTGTGACTACTTTAGCTCTTCCACATAAGGTTTGTTGAACTGAATTCTACAAGATTATAATGCATTGTTTTTGTATGGAATTTTGTGAAGAGATTTCATTGACATGCTACATGTTCCCGAAATGTTAGTTGTATATAATTTTTTCTTCAGAATCTTTCGTGGTTTGAAATACGTTCTGGGTTCTTTGTTGTTTCTAATGTTTCTTCCAAATATGTAAATTACAAAGTCTATAGCTATCTAGACCCTCCAACTCATACCTAGCCATAGATGGAACTTGGGTTCACCATGACAAGTATGTTAACTTTAGGTACTCTAATAAGTTTAATTATATGAACCTTCGATAGTCTTAAGCAAGCTCCCGCTTGCTGTGTTTAAGACTAACCAAGATCCATGAAAGAAATACCTCACTATTGTTTAGTATTAAACCCTTAACCTCATAGATTCTACCTAGGTTCACAGGTTCACATTCTTGTATTAAATCTTTGTTAGTAGCACACTATCTATTTACCAAATGTACCCAGTTCCCTTCATTTTATACAAACAAATATTTCAACAACTATTTTACCATTGTATGTCTATCTAGATACATTGTACATAATAAGAAAGGGTTACTTTCAAAAAGAGAGGAAACATGAACCTTGCATAATTACTTATTTGTTTCCAATTTCTCAGCAAAATACTTTCACAAAGAAGACCTCACCACCCAACCTTGAGACTGGCCATTACGTTCAGTCTCCCCCCGAGCTTCCTCTTTCCCAGACAATTTATCTAATTGATGATGAGGTAACTTGTACCTCAACCTTAAGACTATTCCAGTGCAATTCAATACTGTACACTCATGAATGTTTTTGAGGATTCCACTGACTCTAGGTTCAACTCAAGAATCTCCTTAGTTCAGAAACATTCTACTGTGATAAACAAATATTTCCTTTTCTCCACATCCTCTAGTCTCTCGCCATCCTTGGACTTGTTTTCCCACTAAGATCTAGGATTTTTGGTCCCTCTCTAGGAAAAGAAAAAAGATTCACAACTGATTCTAAGTGTCAACAATTCAACATTTAATTTAATTTTATTTATTAATCTTAGTTCACCACCAAAAATTTCACACATCATATTATTGCATTGATTAAAATTTGATCCACTTATCCTAATATAAATTTTCCTTATCATGCTTCCATTGTCAATTATAAATAACTGAGTTATGCAGAGTGAAAGTAATTAACTGTTTAACAAACAATCCTAACATCATGGTGTTGCAACAAAGAAGATATAAATTAAGCTATGGTTTTCTAAAATAATTGCATGAGGATAAGTAAATTGAAGTATTGAGAGTGAAGTCTGATGTAAAGACTACTCACAAATGATTGAGTTAGAATGTGCATGAAAGGGTGACTCTGCATGGAATAATGCACATCAACGTGGAAAAATAATACCTTCTATATCATTTTCAGCTAGGTCTTCAAATTTTGGATTAAAAAAAAAGAAAGAAAAAATTGTTGTAATATAAAAATTATTTTAGTATAATGATTGTGTTGGACACCTAATCCTAAATGGGTTAGAGTGGAAGCTGAATAGATAAAGCAGTCCAAGAGACCTTGGGATGTGAAACCCAACGGTCATAACAATGTACTATAAATGTATATCTCCTATTAATAAAAATTGGATTCTCATGTTTATCTTTCATATTGTTCTGGCTGCCCATGTGTGTTTGACATGGTATTAGAGTGGGAAATTGCTGGTCCTGCTCCAATTTGAGCCACTTGTTTTGTGGTCTCTATATATATGTCAGTTCTGTGTTACCTGACCTCTGCCTCTGCCTTATTCCCCTCAGACCTGAAATAACCTACCTCTACCAGCACTGCACATCTGTCCATACTGTCAATTTCTTATAACATTATCATTTCCTTTTTAGCGCTGAGGCCTGACGGTGCCACTGCAGAGATAGGCCTCCATCGATGAAGGTCCGCTCCTGTTGAATGCATTATGTTCAAGGTTGAATGCGTTATGTTCAAGTTTGAATGCATTATGTTCAAGGTTGAATGCGTTATGTTCCAGTTTGAATGCGTTATGGTTCGATATCGAATGCTCTCTGATTGATTCATAAACGTTTCTTACATGGTAGCTGCGCCTGACAAATTTCTGTCTCAATTCAATTCGGAACCAAACTATCAAAGGAATTTTAAAGTGTTTGAGTTCATATTATCCCGTGCTTCAGATTTCAGACCGTTTCCATGAATCTCACCTGACATGGTAACGCTGTATAATGTTGAGTGGTAACACTGTCCATAACTGTTGAATGCCTATTGAATATTAACGCGGTGCCGAAAAAAGGAGTTCATTCCATATGTGTTCATTCCATATGCCTATGCGTTTTGAACACTGTGGATTTTGAACGTTGTGCGTTTATATGATATCAACGCTGTGCCCGTCCAAGTTTTGAATGGTATTGAACTGTGCTTTGAATGCTCATCGACTGGATTTGAATGCTCATCGATTGGATTTGAATGATGTTGACCTGTGCTTTGAATGCTCATCAACTGGATTTGAATGCACATCTACTGGATTTGAATGCTGTTGAACTGTGCTTTGGTATTGAACAACATACAAGTTGGTATTGAACTGCATTTGAATAGTATTGAATTGTGTTGATGGCCATTCGAACAATCTCTAGCATCACTGTGTACATTGAGTTTTTGAAGGCAGTGCGTTGCAATGAAGCCTTGAAGTCAAGTTCTGGTATGTGTGTTGAATAATCTCCTAGTTTGTGCTCTTTATATGTTCGTTAATATACAACACAATTTTAATGAGCCTGGAAGAAGACATGGAATGCATTTAAGAATGGAGCCTTCCATGGAGGTCGAGCATTCCTGAAGATAGACGAACGATTCCACGAAGATTAGATATGACAGGATTTTTCCGAATTAAAGTTGGTCAATTATCACTGTTATGATGTGATTTCAAGGAGGAAGAGGGTCGAATCCTATCACTACCAAGTCTGGACTAGTGCTGGACAATTTTTTGGGCCGAGTTACAGTGAAGTTGGAATGAGTTTGATCTTTGTCTGAAGGTTGTATATCACCTTGTAGAGGCTCAATTTTGGATCTTGTGTTAACTGCGTAGAATTTTAGGCCAATGCCAGTGAACTAGAAGGAGCTACGAATAATTTGTTGTGTTTATAACAGTTGATTGCATCCTTTGTTGATTGTTGGTTGGATGTATCATCACATTTGGAAGTCTAGTCTAAAATTTGGGCCTAATATATGGTATTGGGTAGCATATTTCTCAAACTAAAGCTCCAACACTCGCTTGATGAGTGACATCTTATCATTCACCACTCTCTGTTTGCAGACTTCTTCAGCACATAATTAAATCGGGGGACGTGCTTTCAGCGATTCATGCTGAACTTCTAATATTCTTCCAGAAAGAAAAGTTTTATAAAAATAAAAATTGTCTGGGAATTGAAAATGGAAATTGCTGAAATTTCTGGTCTGCACGAGTGCCCAGCGTGGTGGTCTGAATTGCCCAACAATCCAAAGGAAAACGTTGGCATGGTTACTAGCACAAAGGTTATGTAGATATTGCGGCGTCTGTAAAGAATGGAATTCCCTCTTTTCATGCACATAATTCATAACTAAAGATTGGCTTGCCGCACCTCCCAACAAAAAAAAAACCATGGTTTATTTTGTTCCATGACTAGAAGTCATTGAATTGCATGGCGTACTACTTCTTCACAGGCACATGGAAAAGACTGTCCCTCGCCTTCTTAAGGAATCAATATATGGTTGTTGGATTTTGGCTGCAGGCCTTTTTCTGGGAATCGTTGAGTGTATTAATCCTCGAGGCTATTATCAATTGAAGGGTATTGTCTACAATCCTCTTACAGGAAAGTCAATAGAACTTCCTAGGATAGAGGATGGCGAAGGTGTGTGAATCTTTAGCAGTTTGTTTGTCTCTTGACTTGGATATATTTGAAAAAGTGTTGGTGTAGGTACTTTAAATAATTATTTTATTAATTTCGATACTTGCATTCGAAAGGAAGATAATCCACAAGGGTATTGCCTTTTGATAGCCATCATTTCTACTTTGAAAGTGATTATGCTGAAGTTGTTGCCAAGACAAGTTCCCTTGGATTTAAGGCTGGTACAGGAAAATATCTTTTTGAGGCCTAAATTGCTTGTAGCTTTGTTGGAACTTAAATTCTCAGGTGAATTGAAGAAAATTCATTTTTTGAATGAGAAGTCTTTTTTCCGGATATCACCATTCTTTGTATGATGAATCTATTGAAAGCTGATTGATTTGAAGTTGTTGCCGTAAGTTTATATAAAAGAGCAATTGGTGTCTATCTTTTCCTCATTGTTTTACTATTTTTTGAGGTTAGAAATGGCTCCAATCGGTGCAATATTAGAGTTAGTGGACAATCTAATACTCTCTACTATGGGTAATACAGTCAAAATCAGCAAGGATTTCTCACCGATATTCATAGTTGTTTACAAGATGTACATGATGAGATTGACTTTTTACAACTTGAATCTTAGCTTTAGTAAGAAGAATTAAAACAGAGGAATCATCATTCTGGACATGTTTCTGTTCAGAACATTGAGACTGCAACCCATCAGAAGCAGGTCCATAAAGCAGATTTAGTATCCAATAAAGCAGCCATTGTACATGCAGATGCAGAAACTCAGTGAGACATTCCCAAGCCCATCATCAGACCTTGGGAAGAGCTTGTCCACAACAAGCACAGAACTGGTCTTGGATATGACAAGGACCTATCCTTTCATATTCTAGACTACTCCAAGCCAATTCAGTTTCAGAGTGCTGGATTCATTCATGACAGTTCACCTGCTCCTCAAGACAGTTCAACTTCAGTTGTTCCAGACTCTGCCTCTCTTCCACAACAACAACAACAGATTGTGAAATGCCAACACTATGACCGACTTGGCCATTTGAAAGATCATTGTTTTGATCTTCATCCATGTAAGCACTATCATAAAACTAGCCATCATTCACACAGATGCTTTAAAAACAAACGTCCTGCAAGAACAAAGATTCATCTTGGATGGATCGCTTCTTGGCAATGGGCATCAATAGCTAAGAAGATATTCCAAACACATGTTAGAACTTGTTCTAGAGTATTGAACAGTCTTGCAGTTGAGTTTTCTCCATCACCTCACCTTGTATCTGACAGGGGGGAAATGATGGTCATCTACAAGATTCAAAGCCACATCAAGCGAGCTTGAGCCACAACCTGCCACACCAGTTTTAGAGTTGTAGCCAGAGACAAAGATGCCCGTGAACATGCCTTCAGTTGGCAATATGGGACACTTCCTCTAGCAGAAGACTTCAATTCTTCCAGTTTGAAAATCCAGGAACAAAAATGAGAACACTTCCCTAGCAGAGACTCCAGCTCTTGCCATTTTGGAGAGTTCTAGGAATTTCATTAAGCATTCCAGAGTGGGTATCCTAAACATCACAGAGGAGATTCCCGTTCAGGTGAGTCTCCCTATATAGCGGTGAGACCTCCCTTTCATGGTGAGGTCCCTCTTCAACAAAAGAGAGCACTTCCTCTAGCAGAAGACTTCAGCTTCTTGCCAGTTGTGGAAGAGTTCCGGGAACTGCACTAAGCGTTCCAGTGTTGGTGGTCATCCTTAAACCACTGCCCTTTATACCAACATTTCAGAGAGCACATTCAACCTAGTGCTGCCATGCATTTTTGCACATTTGTATTTAAGCTCTCTTCTTGGACTCATACATAACCCTTCGGATTAAGGGGGGGAATGTTGGACACCTAATCCTAAATGGGTTAGAGTGGAAGCTGAATAGACAAAGCAGTCCAAGAGACCTTGGGATGTGAAACCCAACGGTCACAACAATGTACTATAAATGTATATCTCCTGTTAATAAAAATTGGATTCTCATGTTTATCTTTCATATTGTTCTGGCTGCCCATGTGTGTTTGACAGATTGGTTAAAAATTAATTAAGAGTACTCTTGAATAAAAAAGTTTTAATTATTTGACTTGGAATATATATGTAATAGAAATATTTTAAACAACGCTTGGTTTACTTATAAAGTTTATTAAACCATGACAAGGTAAGACTACTAATTTAGCTTTTACTAATGTGACTTGTGATATTTAACTTTGGAAAATAAATATTTATTTTTCAATATTATTATAATAAAAATAAATAAAAATAAATATATTTCATAAATTTAAATAGACATAACCCGAAGGCCCTATTGTAGCATGTTGTAACACCCCTCCCTTGTGGGTCTAACTATTACAAACCTAAGCTAAGGAAAGCTAGGTCTGATATGTAATATGAAAAATAAATACATTATTAAATAAATTATTAAATTGATCACTTGGAAAAGCAAGACACCATGAGATGAGATTCTTGCCAAATCCCATTGGGGAATGGGATAGGATAAATCTTTCATGATAAAGCTTCTAGATGATATTCTAGATAAGTTGGATGGATTGGAGATAAATATCCATCGAGAAAAACATAAAAGTTGTGCAGGAGATAAAGGCAAGCTTTTATGAGGAAACACCTCGCGGGAGAGAAATGAGAGATTTTATGAGAAAGGCCTAGGCCATTGGATAAAACATCCACCTAAAAGTTGGACACCACTAAAGGAAACTATATCATGAAAGACGGTACTAAATACCCATTGCATAGATCAATTGGAGGCAGTTGATCCATGGCAAGAACCTCGGCTCGGGGGGAATTAGAGGTGATTCATGGTTGGGTGATGGTGCTCTGCTCTCCAAGTGTTGTTCTCTCTCTTTTGATCTTGTCAGATCCCACTGCATGGGATGTACTGTATGTTGTTCCTTACCTTGTATACTATTGCAATTCTTTCAGCATATATGTTTAGATGTATGTGTGATATTTGTATAGGAGAATGATTGAATAAGGATGAAAAAATAACTATATATGATAAATGATTTTGGTTCCAAGTATGAAAATGTAGAGCCTATGGTTCAAGTTATCTAATCTATGCATTATGCACTATGAGATGAATTGCATCCATTGAGACATTCTAGTTCTTTATTCGTATCACATAAGATATATGTCAATGATGTTATCTATATTCATGTAATTGATTTCATTCTTATGCATGTGACTTCTATTGCCTCCAAAAGTAGAGTTAGTGGTAGAAGCATACTAGGGGGTTGTTCTTGTTTGGATCATGGAGCTACCTTACTCATGATAGAATATGCATGGGACCCTTATGCATAGGTAGAACTATTTGCACTAACGTTTCTTATGAGATGGACATGTATGGATGTGTGAGATATCCAGTGAATCTAAACTTGATCATCATTATGTTAGTGAAGGAACATAGGATGCATTTAACATTATATAATGTCTCTAGTTTAGCATGGCAGATTTTTGTGCATGAGACATAGATGCATGAGAATGAGTTATGGTATAATTCTTTTAAATGTATAGTTTATGATGTAGGATTATCTACGCCATTCGTGAAGCTAGTGTAGTTATTTTTACATAACGGTGATATCACCAACCTGTTTGACTTAGATGAAGATCTATGATCATGATAACTACAATAGACTTAAATACAAGTCCAATAATGCTTGTGGGGATTAACCAAAGGATTTTGTAGGATGCATGCCATGATTGGTTCTTCATGCTTAACGGTTGATCACATCAAATGTAATATAAATGAATCTAAGGGTTCCTATCAAGGATCCAATACATAAGTCATATAAATTAATCTAAGGGCTCCTATCAAGGATCCGATAAAACATAGAGGGATTATACCATATTATGTCTCCTTAATTTGATGTTGTATAATACTTGTTGATGTAATAATAGAAAATATGACCTATGACAATGGTTAGTCCTTAATGATTAACCAAGATAACTTATAAGAATGAGAGCCTAGGGGTGAATTTCTAGGTAGGCTCAGGAGGTATGTTACACATGTGCACAACAAAATGGCATGTGGACAACTACTTCACATAATATATGTCATAATTTAGAGATATGGTTGCATTATTCATGCATGATTTAATTATTAAAAAAATAAAAATTGCATGGTGATTCTTATTCTTAAGCTTTGGAGGAACCTTCAAAAAATAAAGCCTTGAAAATAGTTCTTATTCTAATAAATAACATATTCACCATGATTTACTTCCCACCATAATTTAAGCAACTCTTTGCACAAAATTAATATGTAAATAAATATTCCTTACAAGAGTTACTTCCCTCCATTATTATATTTTCCTAAGACACTCATGTAGGAGTCAAACTATTATGGTGTAGACTTACTAATTATTACCCATAGAAAATTTTCACATTTCAAATTATTGGTTTATGTCAAAGCAAAAATATAAGATTGAATTGCCTGTTAAGAAATATTTATTTGAAAGTGGTCTAGAAGTTGATCATCATTGACCTTTGGGCTCAAGAGGAGGTGGTAGTATTGGACACCTTTTAATTACTATCTGGCTAGTTGGATTCTGCAAATACATATAGGATGAGTATCTGGTTGACTCATCTAATGCTTGCAATGATGGAAATGGGAAGGTAGAGGGTGTTGGATTCATTCATTCTCACTTTTAGAGTTAGGAAAGTACATATCACATCAAATTTTTATTTAGAAGGATGTAGCATTAGTGATTTAGTGTCTTGATCTTAATGTATTTGAAGTAGTATGATCAATCCATGGCTAGCTTTTGAGGCCAATGGAAATGTGAAAGTAGAGTGTGTTCGATTCATTCATACTAGCGTTTATATAGTTGGGAAAGTATGAATGCCACAAAATTTCTATTTAGATGTTATTTTATTCCCTATAATTATGTTTATTTTTATTTTTTTATAAATATGGTTATTTTTTCATGAGAAATATTGTTTATATTTTATATAAATAAAGTATGTCTATTCACCATAAATTCAACATATCACATGCCAGAATTGACGGTGTTAGTTAAATCCAACATATCACATGTGAGAATTCACAGTTTTGGTTATGAGTGTTGGCAAGGGCAAAGGACAATTTCCATAATTATTCAGTATAGCATTTACACACAAGTAGTAGTTGGTTGGCATTATCTGAAATTGATAATTAGAAAACTTATATAAAATAAAAATATGTGGTTGCAATATCGAATTGAATTACATTGAAAATAATTTGTCTGTCTAAAGTTTGACAATAATTTAGTTTTTCAAATGATGTTCCCAATTCTCTTTTCCTTTGATATATATTTGCACCTTTAGGGGCAATTGGTAGTTTAATACTCTCATCTCATAATAAATGTTTGTTTATAATGGACTTACATAGATTCTTAATATGTTACACATTAAAACCATATCACGGGTGGGGTAATTTTCCATGTTTTTTTCTAAAAAAAGTAAATTCATTAATTTCCATCTTTTTTAAAAATGATTTACCCAAATTTATAATTTATAAAATCAATTTATCTTAAAAAAAATGTCAAGATTTTATAGGAAGTATATAAGATATTATAAATTTAAATATTTTTACCAAAAAAAATAGCCAAACATTTTAAGCTTTGCATATTAGGGACTAATAAGATTCGCAAGGTTTATAAAATTTAAGTTAAATTTTCATCCTTAAAACTTTCTTTGATTTATATTGCTTCTTAATAAGCAACCAATTAACTCTATGTTGACCACATAACAAATTACAAATCTCTATCATAATGAAGAACACATTATTGAAACATTTTAACCAACATCATCTTGTCAAGTTCATGCTCAGTAGATAATAATTATAAATCTCCCAGTAAATGAAAAGTAAACCATTCAAATGTCTTAGTCCAAATCCATCTTAACTCTCCATATGTGTCCAAATATTTCCCCAAATTTTTATCCTTTACATAATAGATCCAAAATTAAAGATAAACAAAGTTAATTCATAATATTCCACTTATCAACTCCATCATAAGGAAAAAAAAAAAAACAAAACAAAAACAAAACTATATATCTCCCTCATACTAAACAACACATCTTTAAAATGTAACCCTATCAAATTAATAAAACACACATCTCCCTTCCTCATAATATGCAAAATACATTCAACAACCTATATTAAAAATTAATATTGTATTATTGATATAATATTATAATACATTTTTATTTAAAAACCATTAAATTTCTTCATTGTTAATAATTTATAAAATTAAATGTATTAACATTATACATGTCCTCTCCCCTCTCTATATTTAAAGTATAGATGGAAACATCAAATCTCGCTATTCCCAAGAATAAAAGCAACGTCAGAGCTTAAATGTCTGCATAATTACTCTGAATTTAGATGTGCGGGATTTAGTTAGAAATAGAATACTTCCTGCACCATAGAGATTTTATTGTCTCTATATAGCTTCATCAAAATAAACCTGATATTTTTTTTTTTTTTTTTAAAGCTTATACCTTTACTCATACACTATATTGGAATAATGAGGTTATCTTTGAAGTGACTAACATTATTATCGAACTGATGTCCCCCGTGGATGGTCAAAGGAAGATAGTTTTATATGTGGCTTGAGACCATAGTTTGTACACCAATTTCATACATTCCTCCAACCCTTATATGTTCTTGAATTTTGTTTCTTTTACTACTGATATATTCTATTTAAGTTTCATTTGTCAACTTATGTTGGGTGCGATAGGAATTAGGAATATCGTTTTACCGGCTCAGCATAATAATATATATATATATATTTTGAAATAATATTTGTATTCACGATATTTTAATGTCATAGGCATTTCATATGAATAAATTGAATAAATTAATTTATTTTAGTAGTTTTTTCTTTTTCTATCCAATTATATATATATAAAGTTGTACTGGTTAACTATTTATGAATTAAATGAATTACACATTCTTTTATCCTAAAAGTAGAAACAAATTAGAAAGAATAAGAAATATTTACATTCAATTATTCTCTCTTTAATAGGCATGATATTCAAAAAATATCATATACATATTTTTCTAGGAATGGATAAGCAAATAACATATAACAATATTTATTATTACACAATAATCTACCTAAAGAAAAAAATAGGAGACCAACCTTATGTCACAGAAATGAAAACAACGGTTGTAGACATAAAACATCCTACTAGGCAACAAGCTTCCTCCTTAATGATAAATTCTTCTAGAAACCAGCCGGGAATAGTGTCCATTTTGTACTGATATGAGAGACCTTTTTCTTCTAGCATGGATAAAAGTGAGAAATTTGTGCAACGATGTCAACCTCTAAGCCTTTTTATAACAACCCTAAAATATCTAAATACTTGAAGACATGTGATTCACTTTTCCAATGCCAACAATAAAAGTAGAAAAAAGATCAAACTTCCACATAGTTATTAGTGTTGGGGCCCATTGCTACTCTAAATATAGTTATGTGTGATTTATTTATAAATAGAATCCCTCTTAAATTATAGTGATGATATTGTCCTTAAATAGCATAATCAAAATAAGGTTATGGTTTTTATCGATGTATCTCCTCCATTACCACTTTTCATGCCAACATAACATATTTCCCCAAAAAAAAAAAAAATTGTACCTTGAGTCATGCTCTAGATTGGATTAATGAGCCCCTCTTTGAAGAGACTAGCATCACTAACCAACCATATGCCCTAATATATTATTAGAGGAAGTGTTATGCATGCCTTTAGATCATAATTTGTACACTAAATTTAAGCCTTACATTCCACCAACCCATTATTCCGCCAATTTCCCTCCATATAAATGTTTTGTAGATACAATATATTTCTAGACAGGAATTTGGATCCTCACCGCACTTACATAAGGTACATATCCCTAGACTAAATTTGTTTTGCTTCTATAACATATTATATGTCAAGGCTTTGTAATGTTAAAGGATCTAGATTAAGATTTTAGCTTTTAAGGGTGAATTGACACTCCTACACAACCTACCATCACCATATCATATTTCATGAAGCCACATGAGATATCAACGTGTTGCAACATGCATTAGCAAAAAAACCTAGAAGGTGAGTAAAGAGGTCTATATCTTCTTATCTTACTCTCTATAACCTAGGTGTTTTGTAGAAACCCATTGATGTCCCTAAATAGATGTCTATACAATATCATAAATATAGGAATGATTGACATAGTCCCTAAGTCAATGTTCCCATACCATAGTTTCTGGAAGAGTGATGTAATCCACTCCCCACTCATGGGTCCTATCACAATTGCATATTGATTCTATTACCTACCTTCCAAAAAATACCATCTCCATGAAAAGAAAATGTGAGTAAAACTACATTCTAGATCACATACACATTTTGATGGTCCTTTTGAGGCTTGTATATCCAGGCTAAGATTAAATTAGGTGTCATATATTTCTCATTTATAATGGTTACCCATAAAATTGTACCTATTATGAACCTCCAAATACTCTTGGCAATAATTTCTCTATAGAAATATTAAATGCTTCTTATAATATATCCTCAAAAATTCATTAGGAATGCTAACTTGTTGCAGTTGATCCAAGGTAGCCCCTTGTCTTCCATATTACCAAACATAAAGAAAAACAAACAATAAGCCTACAAATCATTTTAGAAATTCTTTTAAGATACACGAAAGTAACATCCATTATAAAAGAATAGCCTTAAACACTAATTTAATGAGGACATATCTTCCTCATCTAGTCCTTCACTAGAGATGGTTTTTCCCCATTTAGCATCATACCAATTGATTCAAAATAAATTAATAGTAGCATAGAGCTTCACAAAATCCATCCTAGACCTATCACAAAATGGATGTTGTTGACAAAAAGTAAATGAGTGATCTTAGAGCTTCCTTCGACATGCACTCCTCTGAACCATCTATATATATATATATATATAACTCCCTTCTACCTCAATGAGGAATATAAGAAGTAAGATTGGATTTCCCAACTGAGGGACATAGAATGGCCAAAATAAATAAGATGTTGTTCCATTTATCAACACGGAAAATTCCATAGATGTAATGCAATTCATGACTAAATTTATGAAAGGGACACATAATGACTAATTCATTAACAACATTCACAAGTAAATCCAAATGACCCAATCATAATCTTGGAAAGATCTATTTTAGCAAGCATTTCCTTCATATTTTTGTTTCTTACATAATATAATCCCTCCTACTCCACCCTTATATCCCCATAAACACATATGTTTTCTAAGGAATAAATTTTTTCCCTATATGTAGTATTTGACAACAATATCTTCACTAACATTGTAATAATTTTTTCCACAATTTTATGGATGTTGTTATATAGAGATATGGGTCTAGAATCATTAAAGGAGTCTCTCTATCTCTGTTATGAAACCAGCTCAAAAAAAGATAGAACGGATAGATCAACGCCTTAGAATTCAGCCTCTTCGAGGGGAAAACCTCCTTTATATTACATAAATGAACAATTCTTGGATGATTCAAATGACAAAACCTCCTTTCTATATATAGGAGTCTAAGGAGTCAAATATAAACCAGCCTACTAAAAATATAATAAAAGCTACAAAAATAAAATAGAGGGATTCTTGGGGCACAGTAATAACAATATGGGGACAATAGGGGCACAAAAATATTAATAAGGGATACAACTACAATAGTAATGGGGTTATCACTAGTATTATAGGGACCTAAAATGCTCCTCTCCTTCAAAAAAGTGTTGTCCTCAACGCTTGAGTAGTTTTGGATGCTACTGTATAAAATTTTCATCCTCCCATATGGAATCTTCAGCAGACAAGTTCTTCCACTTGATAAGATACTCCGAAATTGATTGATTTTGTAGCTGTCAAGTTATTGTTTCTGTGACTGCTTCTAGTTCCAATATAATTTTTCCTTCCTCGTCAAGTTCTGGCAATATTGTTTGAACTGGGA
>APFE031160105.1:115858-125950 GCA_000404065.3 Pinus taeda
ATTTAGCCTCTTTGAGGGAGAAACCTCCTTTATATTACATAAATGAACAATTCTTGGATGATTCAAATGGCAAAACCGCCTTTCTATATATAGGAGTCTAAGGAGTCACAATATAACCCAACTGACCTAACAATAATAATATAAAGCCACAAAAATAACAATAGAGGGATTCTGTGGGGCACATTAATAACAATATGGGGGCAACAGGGGCACAACGATATTAATTAGGGATACAACTACAATAGTAATGGGGTAATCACTAGTATTATAGGGACCTAACAATCTCTCTCTATGATGATACTGAAAAATTATATTATTTAAGACGAACATTGAAATAGTTTATTTGTTATTAACATTGAGATATTTTTTTGTTATTAATATTTTTCTTAATATCATAGGTTAACTTTATATTAAACATGGAAAAAATTACACATACCTCTCATACTTAATTATAAAAAAATCTTTTAACACAATGATAGAATAATTTTATTTAAAATCATAATTTATAAATTAATTATTTATAAACCTATACACTTATTTAAATTTATAAATATTTATGCTGTAAGATATTCCTCTCTGAAATGAACTCCCTTATATGTCAGTTGTATTGTCTTAAACTGTTGATTTGATGTCTTAGATGATTGAAAATATTACCACCCTCGGATCATCATAAGCATTTATACTAACTTATAGTAAGTTTGTTACATACCCACACCCTTGTGAATCTGAGAGAAAAAAAAATGGTGAGAGACGTGATGCTGCCCCTGGCTTGTTTAGGCATTGTGGAGTCTCCCCATCATAACTTGTCAGCAACAATGACTTGTTGAGTGAGGGCTCTCTTCCAGTTTCCTAGTTCTGATTTTTCCCAACCCCTTCTTTTCCAATGGTGGCCCTTCTTTTCCAATGGTGGAGGGCTCTCTTCCTATTTCCTAGTTTCAATTTTTGCTAAGCCATTCGTTTCTAATGGTGGTCCTTCTTTTCTAATGTCAATGATGATATAGGCATTATTTTTGCACTCGTCTCTTGGCCCATTGCATGATTATTATGGACCTTTTGAATGAGATGAAACACTTGTGGATGCTACTACCATCATAACCCCCTCCATAGAAATGGCTTGCCTGGGGAGAACTCTCTCTTTGTTCCCCTGGTTCCAAATTTTTTTTTTTCCCACAACCCCTTCTTTTCCAATGGCGGCGGTGTAGGCGTTGCTATTGCACCAGCCACCTAGTCCGTTGCGTGGTGGTTATGGACCTCTTGAACGAGTTGAAACGATTTGTGGGTGTTTATTCCATGGGTAAGGAAGTGGTGAAACAAGTAGCAGATTTGAAAACAAAGATTTTCAATTACCAAACATTGTGTGAAGCAATCTAGGCACACATTCAAGGAGAAGAGCTGTTGGAGAAGGCAATGTGTGGTGATATATACATAATCTAGGAAGGTATAGACTATTTCAAGGTTTCCCTTCGTGTTGCAGAAGAAATTAATTTGGAGAACAAGGCTATTGCACTGAGCAGGCTTCAGAAATCATATTCCTCTATTCTAAAAATGGAGAAGAAAGCCCATTCCTACCACTTTCAAAGCATCAAGATTGCACTTGTTATTATGTCTGCATAGATTGCAAGTTCTGAGTGGTACATATATTCTTCTGAATCATTAAAAAAATACCAACAGGGAGTAGTTGAGTAGGAGAAAAGAGAGAACACAGAAAACTGCAAAGCCAGTGTAGAAAGAATGAAAGAAAAATAAGCGGGGAAGGGAAAGTGAATTATTGTAAAAAATTCAAATGGCAAGCTTCACACTCTAGATGTTTCTTAAAAAAAAAATTGTTAGTTAGTTGTTGCTTAGCTTTGGCTTCTATGGAAGTACCATAAATGTATTAACTAACCCCCCAAATCATAAGTAGGACAAGAAAAACTTTGAAGCCACCCATAGGGTCATGGAAATATACAATTGCTGTAATACTAGTCAAATGGACTCGTACTACTTTAAGCACTCCATCCCTTAGTGTTGATGTCACGTAAAGCAATACTACACTTCCTAGTATTCCAAGATGGAAATTTAAAGCCCCCTTGAAAAGTACCATATAGTATGAAATTGCCCCGTGTTTAAACATAAGTGCCTCTAACTTCATAACTATGCAATTCTTATTTATAATTACACCAATTGTTGTAAAAATGCAACCAGACAATGAAACCATAACCTGTTATTCTAGGACATCATGAAAATATTCCCTTCCTATTATCTTAATGAACAAAAGATCTGATAATGCAAAAATTAGGCCATGTAATGCACAACCTAGAATGTCCCATATGAAGCCAACAACATATTGGTGATGGCTTACACCAGTTGGCTTATCATGGTTTTAGTTTATACCTAAAATCACGAATGTTGCAGTGATAATCACTATTGAATTCAAACTGGAAACATTTAACATCTCTCCCAAACATTGGTTGGATTAAACTCCACACTATCTCCAAATTTTGGTGTTCGTTTGTCTATTGTACTCTTTGAAAATGTCCCAAAACAAGAAAGTTGGGAAGGAGTTCCAAACCTCGCTCAGCATTGGATTTTGGAAAGGGTCAATTTTCTAGCTTTCAATCGTCTAAATTATGTACTCACAGACTCTATCCGACACTCTAAAGAGGGTTTGCGTCTTTGTCCCACAAATAATATGCTACTTTGCAATCGTTGAACAAGTGCTTTGTCATTTCTCCTTCATCTCTACACATCATTCGAATAGAGAGGCCTTTGTATCCTTTGCACATAAAACAACCCTAAATCTTACCCCTTAAAAAAATGTTTTTTTTGGGTGATAAGTACCTATAGAGTTGGTTGTTGATTCATTTTACTTGTAGATTTTGTCATAATAATTTCCATTAGTTTGTATTCATTTTCTATCTTCAAACTTCAATCATGTCTTGGCAATGTAATTTCCAACCATATATTTTGAAGATTGCATCTATGAAATTTGTTGATTTACGCTTGAAATTTTGGCATGCCAATGGAAGTTCCACCTATGAATCTTGGTTAGCATTTTTAGTTCAACTTTCTCAAATCTTGTGCAATTTCCAGCTCTTTTTATTCTATTCATGTACCAAATTCAACGAAAGATTAGTGTCAAATACATATTTTCATTGTTCTATTTTGCTATCTTGATGCACTTGTTTTGTATGTGGCCCCTTTTCAAAACCTTAAGTCTATAAATGACCCTCACCAAGTCATAATGGCTTCCCTGAAGGCTAATCATCCTTCGCCTTATGGACCAATGATCCATGTCGGTCTTTACTAAGTTCATATAGGACCAAATTCTAGAGACTCCTTGCAATAGAAAGGAATTAAACCTAAACCTATTCAAGGAGGAGGTTGCACTCCTCCCATAAATTCCCTACATGTCAAAACAAGGTATCATAACCTATCTCTGCCCTAGGGATGATGGGGTTGTTTTGGCACGTAGTGAGGTTGATGAGAAACACACATGGGTGATTGCGCCCACACCTAATGGACTCCCCATCTAGGTGGTTAATTTTTTTGTCATTTACTGTTTTTTCAACCCTCTCAAAGTTGCTAAGGGATATCCTCCAATCTCTACCAAATATTGATTGAGTCAGATTGAAATACCCCTTGATTTACAAGTTGATCTACCAGAGCAGTAAGTTTTCTCTTGGTGTGGGAAAGAAACATCACTAAGATCTGGTTGCTCAACTCAATGAATAGGCAAAGGACTAGTGATATCCTCCAGTTGTTAGAGATTTTATCTACCTTAACATTGTTTATAATTTTCCCCATAGCTAAATTGAGGTGTTGGGAATCCCCTTCCACTATTAGAGCGTTTTCCTTCTACTCCTTTTGCTGACTACAAAAAATTTATGAAAGTTGTTGATTCTGCTCCATTATTGGATTTATTTCCCATTGTCATTGAGAAGAGAGAAAGAATGTTTGCTATAGAATCTCTAGGAAACACCCTGTCGGGCACTAGACAGTCTGAGGTCCTTATAATCCCCATCGAAATTGAGTTTAAGAAAATGAGTTGGGGTAGTGACCAATGTTCCTTGGATTGAGGGTTATATGATTTTATTATGGGGGGCATGTAGTCTATGGCATCTATATAGATTTCAGTTTTTGAGTATGATTGATTCCACATGCTCGACCTATTAATCATCCATTATCCAGTTTTTGGCACTAATATATTCCCAAAAAATGGTTGGATTAAAATCCACACTATCTCCAAATTTTGGTGTTCGTTTTTCTATTGCACTCTTTGCAAATGTCTCAAATCAAGAAAGCTGGGAAGGAGTTCCAAACCTCACTTAGGATTGGATTTTGGAAAGGGTCAATTTTCTAGCTTTCAATTGTCTAAATTATGTACTCACAGACTCTATCTGACACTCTAAAGAGGGTTTGCATCTTTGTCCCATAAATAATAGGCTACTTTGCAATCGTTGAACATGTGATTTCTCATTTCTCCTTCATCTCTGCACATCGTTCAAATAGAGAGGCCTTTGTATCCTTTGCACAAAAAACAATCTTGAATTAGTACTTTTTGTGCGCCATCAATTAAAGAGTGGATGTTATTTTGAGCTAATAGTGAGAATTCCAAATCTTACCCCTTAAAAAAATGGTTTTTTTTGGGTGATAAGTACCTATGAAGTTGGTTGTTGATTCATTTTACTTGTAGATTTTGTCATAATAATTTCCATTAGTTTGTATTCATTTTCTATCTTCAAACTTCAATCACGTCTTGGCAACGTAATTTCCAACCATATATTTTTAAGATCACATCTTTAAAATTTGTTTATTTAGGTTGGAAATTTCCTGGCATGCTAATGGAAGTTCCACCTATGAGTTTTTGTTAGCATTCATAGTTCATTTTTCTCAAATATTGTGCAATTTCTAGCTCTTTTTCTTCTATTCATGTATAAAATTCAATGAAAACATAAATGTCCAATACATAGTTTCATTATTCTATTTTTCTAGCTTGATGCACTTGTTTTGTATGTGGCCCCTTTTCCAACCCTTTAGTCTATAAATTCCCCTCACCAAGTCATAATGGCTTCCCTGAAGGCTAATCATCCTTTGTCTTATGGACCAATGATCCATGTCGGTCTTTACCAAGTGCCCATAAGACCAAATTCTAGTGACTCCATGCAATAGAAAGGCATTAAACCTAAACCTAGTCAAGGAGGAGTTTGCACTCATCCCATCATTTCCCTGCATGTCAAAGAAAGGTATTATAACCTCCCTCTACCCTAGGGATGATGGGGTTGTGTTGGCACATACTGAGGTGGATAAGAAATACATAGGGGTGATTGCGCCCACACTTGATTGACTTCCCATCCATGTGGTTAATGTCTCTGTCATTTAGTATTTCTTCAACCCTCTCAACGTTGATAAGGGATATCCTCCAATCTCTACCAAATATTGATTGAGTCAGATTGAAATATCCCTTCATTTATGTTAGGTCCCTATAATACTAGTGATTCCCCCATTACTATTATCATTGTAGCCCTTATTGTTTTTGTTGTGCCCGTATTGTCCCCATATTGTTATTATTGCGCCCCACAGAAGCCCAATATTGTTATTGTTGTGCCCTTATATTATTATTGTTATGTATGATTTGATTATATTGTGACCTCTTAGACTCCTATATATAGAAAGGAGGTTTTATCCTTTGTATCATCCAAGAATTTTTCATTTGTGTAATGTAAAGGAGGTTCCCCCCTCAAAGAGGTTGATTTCGAAGGCGTTGATCTATCATTTCTATATTTTTGTGAGCTAGTTTCATAACATTTGGTATCATACTTTTGGATTCTAGGGTTTTTCTACTCAAAAAAGGTCATCATGGAATTTTCGCTATAACTTTTTCTATACAAAGTTTCAAAAGCTAAAAAAAACCCATTTGAGATGAAATTGTTCCAAACCTCAGCTCCAAATTTCAGATCTTGTCTCCCTATATTTTTGGAGGTATGATATGAAGAATGTAAGGTTTTTGTAGACTCCCGTAATACATTCCAAACAGGTGACCTTGGGAAAATCGTCTTAACGTTCTCTTTGAGCATCAGACTGAAATTTCATAAGAATTTATAAAAAGAGTACAGACTGTATTTTTTGTGTATTGTTTTCAGATCTGAAGGTCGAAATAGTGACATGTGTCACGTCATACAAATTTTCTCTATTGAAAAATTATATAATCAGGTCATCTTGGGAGATTGGGCATAACACTTTCTTGGAGAATCCAATTTTGATAAGATTGGTGGCATTGGAAAGAGGACTCATAGGGTTACAAAAAGAGTCAATTTCAAACCTTGGAGATCCACAATTACAGAGATACAATAGATTCAATGTAGAGCTTCTACAAAGCAAAAAAAGGTGTGTAGTCTTTTTAAAATTTTGCATAAGTTTGGATTGAAAATTTAGTTTGAGTTGAAAGGGCATGGTGAAGCATAATTATCATTAATTGATGCCTCGAAGAAAGAAAATGGAAACACCTAGTAAGCAGCCTAAAAGATCTAGCATGACTCATGAAGAATAGGAAGAAATGCAACATGATATATCAAAATTACGAGACCAAGTGCAACAAATTTCACTCTCACAAAATGTAACAAAAGCTAAGATTGATGGTTTAAAAGGCATGGAAGCTAAGATAAATGGCGTGGAAACTAAGATGAATGGTGTGGAAGTTAAGATGGATGGCGTGGAAGCTAATATGGATGGCATGGAAGCTAAGATGAATGGCATGGACACTAAGATGGATGACATAGAAGAAAAACTGAAAGGCGACATGGAAGGTTTGAAGATAGATTTGATGAAGTTGCTACAAGATATGCTTACTAATGGTGAAAGGGTAGGAAAGGAAACTCATGATGAGAACAAAATAAATGTTATTCATGATGTCATAGAATCTAACATTGGATTGAAGATCCACCATGTTCCAAAGATTGATATGAGGAAGTTTGATGGCAAGGATCCTGTAACATGGATACTATAGATGGAGCAACATTTTGATTTCCATAATGTGAAAAACACACAAAAGGTACGCATTGAAACTTTATATCTGGAACTAAATCAATTCGTATGGTATCAATGGATTTTCTCTCGTAAACAAATTTTCACCTTGGCAATTTTTACGGAAGAAATGATGACACATTATGAGGATACAAAAAGCAACACGTTTTTAGCCAATTGATAGACCTCAAAAAAAATCGTCCAATGATGGACCACATTGAGGACTTTCAAAAATTGAATATAAGGGTAAAATATATTCCATAGGATCATAGGATTGATGTGTTCATAGGGACTTTAAAGGATAAATCGAACATGAGGTTTGCCTTTCGGAGCCTGACTCAATGGAGAAGGCATTTAGGTTGGCAAGAAAAATGGAAAACAAAATTATGGCAACAAGGAGGCCTACCACTCATAACTGTAAGGATGGAAGTGTTGGTTCCCCTAGCATTCCACAACCTACAAGGTTGAAACCCCAACAATTGGAAGAAAAAAGAGAAAAATGGATTTGTTACAATTGTGATAGCAAATACACTAAAGGTCATAAGTGTTTTGAGAAGAAAATATTTTACATAGATTGTTAAGAGGAGGAAGAAAAGGAAAAAGAAATGTCAAAAGAAGAGGATATACACTAGGAACAAACCCTAGAGAAAGAAGAAATGAATTTGACCATATCTTGTAATGCATTGGCCAGAATTACCACTCCTCAAACTATAAAGATAGTTGGACATATCAAGAAGAAAAAGG
Source organism: Pinus taeda (assembly GCA_000404065.3). Taxonomy (NCBI): domain Eukaryota; kingdom Viridiplantae; phylum Streptophyta; class Pinopsida; order Pinales; family Pinaceae; genus Pinus; species Pinus taeda. The sequence goes on from APFE031160105.1 coordinate 123,605, forward strand.
TAATAGTGTTATTGATTTGGGAAGCGCCCATAATTTTATTCATTGTAAGATAGCCAATGAATTGAATTGCTTCCAAGTTCTAGCACCAGAGTGTCAAGTGATGGTTGCAAGTAGCGAAACCATAAATTACTCTAGAAAGTGCCATAATATCAAGCTATCCATGGGAGACTATGTATTGAATAGCTCAGTGCTTTCCATTCCAACGGGTAGTGTTGATGTTGTACTAGGAGTCCAATGGCTACAATCCTTGGGTACAATAGCTTTTAATTTTCAAAAACTTTTCATGAAATTTTCTTTGTAAGGAAAGGAATTTGAATTAAGAGGTACCACAGGAAAACCAGGAAAAATAATCAACTCTAATGGAATGAAAAAGATTCTAAATAAAGAACAACGAGGTGTAATTGCACAATTATGTTCGCTAGAGGTTCCCACATCAAAATCATCCATTTCTCCAGATCTCCAAAAAATATTGGATAATCATTCCAAGGTATTTGAGACTCCCAAAGGTCTCCCACCTATTCGTGATCATGATCATGCTATTCATTTGATTCCAGGAAGTGTTCCTCCAAGCAGCAGGCCTTACAGATATCCCTATGCCCAAAAGAGTGAAATTGAATGTATGGTTACATAAATGTTAGAGGCTGGTATAATTCAACCTCGTCAAAGTTCTTTCTCTGCTCTAGTAGTTTTGTTGCACAAGAATGATGGATCATGGTGAATGTGTCCGGATTATAGGGATCTCAAAAATCTCACTATTAAAGATTAATTTCCCATTCATGTCACTGATGAACTATTGGATGAATTGCATGGATCAATTTACTTCACCAAGTTGGATCTTTGTTAAGGATATCATCAAATCAAAATGAAGACTAAAGACATTCTGAAAACAACATTTAGAACTCATGAGGGTCATTATGATTTTTGGTCATGCCTTTTGGCCTTACCAATGCACCTTCTACATTTCAAGGTTTCATGAAAACCATTTTCAAACCCTTAGAAAATTTATGTTAGTATTTTTTGATGATATATTAATCTATATCAAGTCTTGGAAGGATCATGTTCAACATGTTGACAGGGTGCTCAAACTATTGGAGGAGAAACAATTATATGAAAAAAGCTCCAAATTTTCCTTTGGAGTATAAGAGGTGGAATATCTGGGTCATATTGTATCTCATGAAGGTGTTAAGGTAGACCTTATAAAAATTAAAGCCATTAAGGAATGGAAAATCCCGTCATCCATAAAGAATCTATGAGGATTTCTTGGGTTGACAGTGTATTATCGCAAGTTTGTTAAGAATTATGGGAGAATAGAAACACCTTTAACAACATTATTGAAGGAAGATGCATTTTTATGGACTCTAGAAGCAAAAAAGGCCTCTGAACATCTTAAAGAGGCAATGTGCCAAGCACCGATCTTAGCTACATTGTACTTCACAAAAACCTTTATTATGGAATGTGATGCCTCAAGAAATGGAGTTGGTGTTGTTTTAATGCAAGAAGAAACACCCATTTCTTTCGAAAGTTTTCCAATCAAAGGAAAGTGTTTACACAAAGCTATTTATAAGAAGGAAATGTTGGGAATACTACATGCACTTAAGAAATGGCGACCCTACCTAATGGGAAGACACTTCAAGGTAAAAAAGGATCATGATAGTCTTAAATACTTTTTAGAACAAAGCTTATCTTTAGAAGAGTAGCAAAAATGGGTCACAAAGATATTGGGTTATGACTTTGAAATCATCTAAAAAAAAGGAAGCAAAATTTTGTTGCAAATGCACTCTCAAGAAAGGATAAGGATGTGGAAGCAATGGTTTGTGCCATTTCTATTATCCAACCAGATTGGATAAACGAAGCAAGGGATGAATGGAAGAATGACGAAGAAGTGTGGGCACTCATTCAAAAGTTACAAAAAGATCCCAGTACATATGTTACATTTAGATGGAAAAATGTTTCGTTATGGTACAAATATCGCTTATAACTATATCAGAATTCCCAACTGAAGCAAACGATTCTTATGGAATTGCACGCCTCTACCTTAGGAGGGCACTCGGGATTTTTAAAAACTTACCACAGGATTAAGAAGGAATTTTTTTAGGGTGGACTTAAATATGATATTCAAAAGTTTGTGGTAGAATGTTTGGTTTGCCAACAAAATAAAGTTGAAACAATTAAGACCCCAGGTCTATTACAACCTTTATCCATTCCAAGTCAACGTTGGGAGGAGGTTTCAATGGATTTTATCATGGGTTTACCCAAGTCCGAAGGAAAGAGTGTCATCATGGTGGTAGTTGACAAAATTACTAAGTATGCACACTTTTGTGCATTATCTCATCCATTTAAATCTAG
>APFE031160105.1:125970-150698 GCA_000404065.3 Pinus taeda
TTAGCTCATAGCTCATCTTATCATCCTCAATCTGATGGGAAAACCAAGATAGTAAACAAATGTTTGGAAGGATATCTTTGTTTCTTTGTATCTGATAAATAGACACAATGGGTCAAATGGTTGTCTCTGATTGAATGGTGGTATAACACTTCCTTCCATACTGCAGCAAAAATGACCGCATTTATGGAACTTTGTGGATATCAACCACTATCCATCACACCATATTTAAGAGAAAATTCTAAGGTGCAAGTAGTGGAAGATCACATAAAGCATAAACAACAAATTCTCAAAGTCTTAAAGGATAACCTAACTTTGGCACAAAATAGAATGAAACAATAGGTAGATCAACATCACAGTGAAATAAGTTTTAATGTAGGTGACTGGGTATTTCTACGAATAAAACCATATAAACAAATGTCCCTCAAGAAAGATAAGAAGGATAATAAATTATCACCAAATAATTATGGTCCTTACAAGGTGATTCAAAAGATTGGTATTATGGCATACAAATTGGAGCTTCCTGCAGCTTCCCGAGTGCACCCATCTTTCCATGTTTCATGCTTAAATAAGGTTATTGGTGACAAGCTCCTAATTCAAACAATATTGCCATAACTTGAAGGGGAAGGAAAAATCATATTAGTACCTGAAGCTGTGACAGAAACAAGAACTCAACAACTATGAAATCGATCAATTTCAAAGTATGTCGTCAAGTGGAAGAACTTACCCACTGAAGATTCCACATGGGAAGATGAGAATTTTATACATAAGCATCCAAAACTACTTAAGTGTTGAGGACGCTAATTTTTTGAAGAAGAGGGGTATGTTAGGTCCCTATAATACTAGTGATTCCCCCATTACTATTATCATTGTATCCCTTATTGTTATTGTTGTCCCCATATTGTTATTATTGTGCCCCATAGAAGCCCACTATTGTTATTTTTGTGCCCTTATATTATTATTGTTATGTCAGCTTTGATTATATTGTGACCCATTAGACTCCTATATATAGAAAGGAGGGTTTGTCATTTGTGTCATCCATGAATTGTTCATTTGTGTAATGTAAAGGAGGTTTCCCCCTAGAAGAGTTTGATTTATAAGGCATTGATCTATCTTCTCTATCTTTTTGTGAGCTGGTTTCATAAAAATTTATAAGTTGATCTACCAGATTAGTATCTTTCCTCTTGGTGTGGGATAGAAATATCACTAATATCTAGTTTCTCAACTCAATGACTAGGCAAAGGCCTAGTGAGATCCTCTAGTTGTTAGAGATTTTATCTACCTTAACATTGTTTATAATTTTCCCCATAACTGAAATGAGGTATTGGGAAATACCTTCCACTATTAGAGTGTTGTTCTTCTACTCTTGCTGACTAGAAATCCTTTATCAAAGCTCTTGATTCTACTCCATTATTAGATTTATTTCCCATTCTCATTGAGAAGAGAGAAAGAATGCTTCCTATAGAATCTCTGAGCACCACCCTGCCAGGCACCGGACAGTCTTGGGTCCTTAGAAGACCCATCAAAATTGAGTTTAAAAAATGAGTTGGGGTAGCGACCAATGTTGCTTGGATTGAGGGTTAGGTGTTTTTCTTATGGGGGCATGCAGTATATGGCATCTATCCATATTTCAGTTTTGGAATATGATTGTTTCCACACCCTTGACCTATTAATCTTCCATTGTCCAGTTTATGGCACTAATAGATTCTCAAACTTTGGTTGGATTAAACTCCACACTATCTCCAAATTTTTGTGTTCGTTTATCTATTGCACTCTTTGCAAATGTCCCAAATCAAGAAAGTTGGGAAGGAGTTCCAATCCCTGCTCACGATTGGATTTTGGAAAGGGTTAATTTGCTAGCTTTCAGTTGTCTAAATTATGTACTCACAAAATCTATCCGACACTTCAAAGAGGGTTTGCATCTTTGTCTCATAAAGAATAGGCTACTTTGAAATCATTGAATATGTGATTTTTCATGTCTCCTTCAGCTCTGCATATCATTCAAATAGAGAGGCCTTTGTATCATTTGCAAAGAACACAATCCTAAATTAGTACCTTTTGTGGGCCATTAATCAAAGTGTGGATGATATTTTGAGCTAACAATGAGAAATCCAAATGTTACCCCTTATTTCTCACTTACCATTTGTATGCAAACCAATTGGTGTCATGTATATATAAAACCAATTGCTATCATGTAGGATTTTTAACCTTAAATTGCCATGATCGTGTTGGCCTTACCTCAAGTTGTCTCGACCAGACTAAGTCATTATTTCTTAGGAATTTAGTTGAAGCTTTTTTCCGTGCATGGATTGTGTGTCCATTATTTCCAAACTCTTGCCATTATAGCCTTTGTCTAGACACACTCTTTCTAATAATGACAAACCTTTGTCCACCTCTTCTGGATCATGAAGCCTTTAATTTGTTCACCTGTTCTAATTATACAGGCTTTAGTTTGTTGACATAGGGCATTTTTGCGATGATGGGTTCCTATTCGCAATTACATCTGCCCAGAATAGAGTTGACTCATTATTTAGTTATGACTGCTAGCTATCAACCTTGGCAATTTTTATTTTGATTCCACACTTGTTTCAAATGAACACAATCTAATTACTTTGTTTGAATTCGTAACTTTTTGTGTACTTTTGCGGAGCTTCCCAATATATCCAAGCTCACAGTTATCCAAAGTGTACAATGTACTTCCAAAACATAATGCTTATTGTCCTTTCACATTGAAAAAGATATTGTAGTCTCCGATTGCAAAAATGCTTAAATCTACCATATTTATGTCCATCATTGTTGGATTAGATAAAATAGTTATCCTCCTCTACAATCAAACATGCAAAAAATATGTTTCCAAAAAGACATGGACTATATGAAAAACTGAGAAGGAACACTATCTATAAATATTATTTTTAAACATTATAGTAGTTGTGGACTAACACCTACAACTAATTGCCATAAGATTTTCAGAACTTTTATCATCGTAGAGTTAAAATCATAGTTCCCAATAAATCTGAAACCAATTATAATAAAAGTTGACAAATGCTGGCTTGACCATTATGCAAATAATTCGATCAATCCCTCGTTCAATTTGTATTGTTATATGGCTATGAATAATCTTGTACGACTTTTCAATTTACTCTATTACCCTTTGAATAACCATATTAGTATTTGCATCTGACTAAATTTTGACATGGCATGCAAGTATTTCATGACTGTAATGACCTAAATGTGCAGTTTATACACAATTAAGACACTGGAAATTGCACACAATCCTTATTCAAACCTTGTAGCATCAATCTCATGAGGTGCACTCACCATCAAAACTTATAGAATATGCTTCAACATCTTTAACTTCTAATATTATTCAACATATTTATAATGATCCCCACTACAAGTACTAATAAAAACCATGTACATATTAAATCAATTATTTGCAGCTGGGCCTTACCTAAATGGCTAATAATCCAATCATGACCCCAATATGCTGAACCAAAGAGCCACAACAAAACAAGTTGTCGGAACTGCATTAGTACTACCAAGGAACTATGTGGCTAGTAGACCAGAAAGGGTAGAGCTCTGCATTCTGGTACAAAGTGAAATAGTTCTACAAACACTCTTCTTGCTTGTTGAAAAATAAGAAACAATCAGACACTTATTTTGCACAAAGACAATACAAAACCTATTAACTTTTTGCCTGAAAATGTAGTGATGTCTCTTTCCCATATTGATATGTGTAACTATAATATAGAACACTGGTATTTTTATGTAGATCTTGATACTAATAATGAGGGATCCTTGCAATGATACTGATAACAAGAGTTATAGGGCTCAAATTACATATGTTGTGTGTCTTGGAGACATAAACATATTGGAGGTGTGCAAACAAAATTTTATGATTAATGAACAACCATTTCTGCTCATCAGTAGGGTTGATTTAGTGCAACATGAAAGGATTTTTCATGACATTAATGATGTAGACAATTTTTAGCTATTGATACCTTCAACTATCGTAAAATTATGCAAACAAATCTAGTTGGAGCATGTATTTATGAGGCTGCAATTTATTGGAGACAACAACATTTTCAATTGGTGCTTGCAGGGATTTTCAGCCTCATAAGAGATAGAAGCAAGCCCTAAATCATGGATATATTTTCTTTTTCAAATATTATCCTTATCCTCATCTTTCATGTGCATTTCTCCATGAAGGTAGTGATGGGAGGCTGCAACCACGTTGCATAATTTTGGAGCTACCTAATCCCATGTTGCTTGATGGCATAACGAATAATAGTTCAAGTCCTAATGATGATTACAAATGTCCTATCGAACAATGGATAGAAAAATATTGTAAAGATACACACCAACCTTGGCATGCTTCTAATTTTCTTTTCTCATTTTTAGAAGCTCACTTCTATTTCCAACGAAGTGGTGATAGAGATGTGAGTCTATGTTTCAAGGAAATTTGACATATCCTTGTTTGATTTGTGGCCAAACACAAAAGAAATTCTCATACTCATCATTAGATAATATGACGGTTACATTGGCTAATTGATTTTACCTAGCACTTGCATGTTGTTGATTAAGAGAAGGATACAAAGAATAAGATCAATTATGTGCATATTTAAATTTTTATTGGGTTGCCTCCAACATTTTCACTTATGGCTTTCTTTGTAAAAGCCATTTTTGAATTTTTTGTATCTTGGAAAAGAACTTTTGACTGTATGTGGGGTTTGGGATGTGAGCACCAAATTATTTTCTCACTTTTGTAGCCATTTTAATAAGTAGAGAACTAGAGTTCTCAAATACCCTCCAAGAGAGTGTTTGTCGCCCATATGCAGCCAAGTGCTACCCGTAAAAAATGTGCGTGCATTTTGATAAGAGTAGCACAATGAAAAAAAATAATATATATATTATATATATATATATTGATATATATATATATATATTATTATATATATATATATATATATATATATATATATATATCCACAAAATAGAATACATGGCAACAAGGAAAACTGTGAGACAGATCCATTTGATGAAAACATAAGTAAAAGAGGTGTAAAAGCTCAGATAAAATGCATTTATGAATCTAGATTAGATCCAACTTTTGTAGATGTTGCTGACATAATACACTTATTTGTCTATCCCTATGGAAGTAAAGCTACAGGATCTTAGTTATTGACAAGAGATACCTACAGGAATCATGATTCCTTTCCTTAATTATTAATCATGTAAGACTAGTTTTAGGCTGAAGATAATATAGTATTTCCTTGTCCCTCAATTCAACATTAAGATTCAATCCAAAATCTGTGTAGGGGATTTGAAATGCAAAAGAATAGTATGGAATCTCTACTCCTTGAGGATAACAACACATGAAGTCATGAAGCCTAACAAAGATATATTTGAGAAGACTAAGTTCGACTCATGTCAAAATAGACCCTACAATCATTCTTGCCAAGTTTTACTTTCCAATCCTTGAATCCATATGCTAAGTTTGACCACTCCATAACCTAGTTTGACCTCTTGGGTATATTTGGAATATATTAATTCTATACAGCCTAACTTTAAGCCTTAAATAAATTGTTTTACACCCTAACTGGCCCTTCTCGTTTTTGGTTAGCAAACATACTTGTAAACTAAGAGCCTTCTCTTATTTTCAATACAATACCCAATCAACATCAAAACTTCCACCTCTAAACAAAATCACAAACCACCTTGAGAGCTTGCAAGTTTATGCTCTTTAAATAGACCATCCACCCCTTGTACCAGCACGATGACTACGTCAATAGTTGGGACCACCCATCAAGCAAGCGAGAAATTTCATAAGTTATTGAACCCCGCGCTTGTTGCCCAATCTGACCATGCCACATGTCACTTCCACATCACTTCCTAATTTTTTCCACCTACATCCCTCCGTGAATTGACCGTTTCCATTCAAATTTGTCCATTGTCTACATTTCCACCTGTTTGCGAACGATGTTCACCCAACCAATGACCAATCCAAGACTTCTCTTGCGCCCACAATGTCCAATCACTAGGTAATCCATAGCCCCCTGTCCTTATAGCATGGTTATCATGATTAAAATGAATAAAGTCACACCTAACCCCCTAAACCCAAGAGGAAAAAACCCTCGGACCACACATGACCACTTATGGACACCAAGGCAAAAATTCATGACCATTTTTTCCCATTACACGTAGCTGACCTCCGTTTTGACTTATATGGCAGTCACCTGAGAAAACAAGACTTGTTTTAAGTCATTGAGTAGGAATTGTACTACCTTATCTCCCCAATTGTATACCAATTCCCTAATTTTGTGTCATGGTTCATGGCCACATATATCAAAGATAGAAACTGTTGCATTTTGACGACCGAGGAGAAAATTCTAGAAGTCACCCTAAAATTGATCCAAAACGCATTTGTTTACCCAAAATCCCTGAATCTAGAAAACATTATAGAGACCACCCTCATTTTCCATAATAATGGACTTTCAGCAGGAGACAAACAAGCCATTCTCCAATGGATTTTAACTCCTAATGCCCAATTTCCCTCAAATTCAAAAACATTCCCTATTTCCTTGTTTTTAGATATTTTGCAACCCATATTGGCCATAATTGTGTTGCTACTATGTGAGGGTGAAACAACAAATGTCACCAAGGAAACTTTAGGATTTTTACATAATGATGATGCTTGACACTTTTCTTGGCATTCCTTCATTTCTTGTTAAAGTTATCAAGTTTCAATTCAACCATTTTTACCTTGCCTATTACTTCAGATATTACTCCATATTGGTCTACCTATTCATGTATGCTCATGTAGAGGAGTTTGACTACCTAGGTCTGAGTATCATAGACTCTAATAAGTATAGGAAATCAATAATGGACTGGGACAGTGCTTTGAAGAATAAGTCTAACAATTAGGGGTTTTCCAAATTCATCTATACCTTTATGGATACTTCTTATAAAATTGTCAATAACGTTTCTCCCCTTAGAGTCCCACATCAACAGAGAGAACATCTTCAACTTATCAAGGATACCAAGGTAGGTGATTGGTTCATATTTGAAGATTATATTGAAATCTGGGTGCATGGATTCGAACTCCCCCCATATCAATTACCTGTGTTTATGTATATGAGGATCTTCTCCCTAGAGTTTACCAGGGGAAGTTTAAATGCCGATCAAATCCATTTTTCTCCTGCTAAGAAAGGTTATATGTTTAAGCTTGCAAAAATTGTGGTCCCTTTCATTGTAAACACTAGACAAGCTTTCAAAAATATAGAATATATGTTAAAGGAGTTGAATCTCGAGATAGGGGATGTTTGGCACTATGATCCCCCATGGTGTTATGTTAAAATTGGCAACTAGGGCCAAACTCCATGTGGGTCATCTTATTTATGGTAGCTGATATTTTTCTTGGATCCCTCTCATCGATAGGTGTAGGATTGATCTAAAGATCATCCGATTCCGATAAGTATTCATGGAGTTATGAATTTATTTGCATTATAAGACAATGCATCAAGGTCAGCCAGCAACCACATAAACCCCACATGTGCTCAACGTTTTAGTATAAATAGAGGTGGCCTTCAACTCATCTTAACACACTTGGGATTTCTTCCTCTCTCTACTTGTCTTTGGGTTTTAGTAGGAGGAGAGATCCTAAGGAATAACGTTGCCCTGATCCAGAGGGTAGAAATCCGAAACTGCCAAAAAAGCTGGAAATGTCAGAAAAGTCAGAACTACAAGAAAAGCTAGAAAATCTAGAACCTCTAGAAAAGCTTGAATTGCCGAAAAAGCCAGAACTACCAGAAATGTCAGAAAAGCTGGAACTACTAGAAAATCCGGAACTGCCAGAAAAGATGAAACTGCCAGAAAAGACAGAACTACCTGAAAAGCCAGAAAAATCGAAAAAGCCAGAAAATCCAGAATTGCCAGAAAAGCCAGAACTGTCGGAAAATAAGAAACTCTTAAAAAATCTGGAAAATTCGGAACTGTCGAAAATTTTGGAAAAGCCGGAACTGCCAGAAAAGACAGAAAAGCTGGAAATGTCGGAACTGTGGGAAAATCTGGAACTGTCAGAAAATGCGAGAACTACCAAAAAATCCAGCACTGCCGGGACTGGTGAGACTGCCAGAATTGTCGGGAACAACCAGAACTGCTGGAACTGCCGAGAATAGTCAGAACTGCCCGAACTGCTAGGAACTACTAAAACAACCGAAGCATCTGTCTTCGAAGGAGAGCAGCATGCAAGGGACATCTAACTAACATTGGGATAGTTGTATGGTACTTAGCAGCAAATACACCAAGCATGCTAAGGACAACAAGCATGCTAGGGACAACAAGCAAGAAAGGGACAAAAAGCAAGCAAGGTGCAGCCAACGCATAGGTCAAGATGGCAACATGGTGTAACAATGGCACATAATGCAATATAGTGATGGGTACAATCATGATTAATTAAGCATGATGAGATGTAGAATAGTGATGATGGGTGCAGTATGGTGCAACACGGTGAGCTGTAGCATGATGACGAAATGCAACACAATGATAGGTGAAGGAGTCACCTTGGAGAATCAGTTGAAGCAGCATGTCTTCAACTGATCTCATCTATCATCTTCTTAGAGATGATCTATGCTCTTATCTAGATAAGTCAAAGTATTGACTTCTATTGTCAACTTACTATCTCTCTCTCTCTCTACTAAATTATTGAAGAACATATAAGAATAATTGATGAAGGGTTTCCCCACATTGGGGCTTGTCCCTGGCTAGCGCCACATATTGTGTCGTCTTGTCTTGGCTTGTCTTCTTTGATTTATGTTTATGTTCTATTTGCAGTTTACTTTAATGATGATGTGATTTCTAATCTGGAAAAGATATTGAGCTAACTGTGAAAATTGAAATAAATTTCTCTAAGCATAGAACATACCTAAAATTAACATGGTATCAGAGCTGAGGTGAAGAAAATGCCCAAGAAAGAGTGAAAGAGCAATCACCGAAGACAGTTGGGAAAGGACAAAAGGATCAGTGGATTCCTCATCCCTCTTCAAATTGACCAAGGGTGAAGTCGAAGTAGAGAATATTATCAGAATGGCACAACAGAATATGGCCTACCTAAAGATCACTTCATTGGAAGACCGGATCTCAGGGCGGAAGGAAAGACAGATAATTAGTTCAGTCATTATGCGAAGGAGTGTTCAAATGGTAGGGACACATCACTTGATGATGATAACAATCATTCCAGGGACATCTCCAATGATGAAAGGAATGATAGGTAATGCAAGTCATCAAGAAAATGGCCGACTCTTCAAAGAAAGCAAGGAACCCCAGGTATGAAGAATCAAATGTTGTTTTTAATAAGATAAAGAAGCATTATCTTGTATTGGACCTCTCCTTCAGATTCTTTGGGAATATGGCTTATTGATGGTAGTGCTTCAAGGCACTTCATCGGATAGAAGGGTGCATTCTCTAATTTGGTAGAGATGGAACAATCGCGGGATTATACTTGGAGCCGATCCCACCTATCCCAGAAAGGGTGTAGGGAATGTTACCCCTCAATTGAATCAGGGTAACTCGATTCATTTATAGAATATCTTTTATGTACATGATTGCAAGAAGAACCTAGTGTCCATTTCATCAATGGAAGTCAAAGGTTACGAGGTGGCACTCATCTATGGAAAGGTACATGTTTGAAAGTAGAATTTTCAAAGACTTTTTTGAGTTCATGGTTGTATCAAGCTACAAGAAGTCCACTGGGGACCATGTCCATTGACACATAGCACCAAAGGTCTGTAAGTTAGATGGTGACAGGGATGTCTGAATTCAAAAATAGCATGAAAGTACATGTCTGAGATGTACAGAAGGAAAATATTACAAGGGGACAATTCCCCTCATGTAGCAAGTCCACAGGTTTGGAACAACCTGAGGGGTTTGAGATTAATGACTAGGAATCTCACGTATGCAGGTGGAAGAAATCCCTCTATGGCTTGAAACAAAACTCCCTAGGTGTAGTATGAGAGGATTGATATTTGTCAGATGAAGCTAAGATTCACTAAGAGTGAATTTGATCCAAACCATTGTTCGAAGGTTGTGGATGATAGACCTCTCATACCAGCACCTTATGAGGATGACATATTTTTGGTAGGTGCAGACCCTCTCATTTGCAGAAGTAAGAGGGATTTGGATTCTGGATGTGGAATGATAAATTGCAAGCCTGTGACTACCTTGAGGATCTTAACTTTCCGAATTTATATGGTAGTGATGTCAGACCAGATTTGGGAAATGCCTCTGAGTTTCATAAACTCATTCTTGTTGATGTTCTCGGTGAACTTCCATTCGGACATATGTTTTGCAGTTAGCATGGTGAGCTCATATTTGGTTGAGCCTCACTGGATTGGTGCCAAGAATCTTCTGAGATATCTTCGGGGCACAATCTCTCATGGATTGAGATACACTGCTGGAAATATAAAACTAGATGATTATTTGAATGCTGACTGGGTAGGCAGTGTGGAGGATCACTAGAGCACTTCTCAGTGCTGGTTCTCTTTGGATTCTGCTTCAATATCATGGATGAGTAGGAAGCATAAGTTGGTTTCTATAAGCACCGTTTAGAATGAATACATAGTTACGAGTATGATCTCGTGTGAAGCTACATGGTTGCAGAAGCTCTTAAGTGAGATGTTTGTACACATGATGAATACCACTTGTGATTCTCTGTGACAACCAGAGGGGGGATTCTATTATTAAGGAATCCTGTATTTGATGATTACTCCAGCCAATAGACATCAAATACTGCCTTATCCGGGATATGGTAAATCGATGAGCGAGGAGGCTCCATCGCATTGAGACTAATGTATAGGTCGTAGACATTTTGTCAAAGCCCCGGGGAAAGGTCAAATCTATGACTTTCTTGAATGACTTGGAGTCATTGAGAGACCTTCTTATAAGGGTCGTACATGTTGTATGCGTTGAGCTCTGGGAGCTCTGCGGGGCTTGGGGTACTTATTGGAGCAACATATGACCACAGGGAAACTCATCCTCCCTTGGTGGTGCACTATGGAATAGGATGATTAGTTCTCTTGTGGGCCAAGATGATTAGTTCTCTCGTGGCAATTGTGGAACAAGATGATTAATTCTCTTATTGGCTAGGATGATTTGTTCTTCGTGGCGACTATGGAACAGGATAATTAGTTCTCCTATGGGCCAGGATGTTTTGTTCTCCGTGGTGACTATGGAACATGATGATTAGTTCTCTTGTGGGCCAGGATGATTTGTTCTTCATGGTGACTGTGGAACAAGATGATTAGTTTCCTATGGGCCATGATGATTAGTTCTCTATGGCATCCACTAACAAGATGATTCGTTCTCCTATGGACAGGATGATTAGTTCTCTTGTCGAGGCATCCTACCCATGCAGTTTGGGACTCATGGGAAGTACCTCTCATTTGATTAATGAGTAGGGAAATGAGGATAGGGACCATAGTAGTACTATTGATGGACGCATCACTATATCTAGCGTACTCCCTATGCTAGGATGACCTCCATTGACTTGGGATCAATGAAACTAATCTAGGATCAGTATGAGTGGTTTACAACACTCTCTTGTGACATTGATCTGGGATCAGTATGAGTGGTTTGAGACACTCTCTTATGACATTGATCTAGGATCAATGACATTGATTTGGGATCAGTATGAGTGGTTTGAGACACTCTCTTATGATATTGAGTTGGGATCAATAAAACTTACTTCGGGTCAATAAGAGTGATGTGACACACTCTCTTCAGATGAAACTGACTTTGGGTCAGTAGAGAATGGTATGAGACATTCTTGATCAATTCTTCTTCTTCATGGTTCAGCAGAATAGAATAAAGTAGAGCAGAGTAGAGTTCAGCAGAGCAGAGCTTAGCATATCAAAGCAGAGCAGAGCTCAGTAGATCACAGAAGAGCATAGTAGTGCAGGACATTGATGGTAGAGATAATACAATCGGACATATGGATCAATGGATGGAGTTCTCCCTAGTTGAGAGGGAGTGTTAAAATTGGCAACTAGGGCCAAACTCCATGTGGGTCATCTTATTTATGGTACTTGATGTTTTTCTTGGATCCCTCTCACCGAGAGGTGTAGGATTGATCTAAATATGATCTAATTCCGATAAGTATTCATGGAGTTATGAGTTTATTTGCATTATAAGACAATTCGTCATGGTCAGCTAGCAACCAAATAAACCCCACATGTGCTTAACATTTTAATATAAATAGAGGTCGCCTTCAAGTCATTTCAACACACTTGGGGTCTCTTCCTCTCTCTACTTGTCTTTGGGTTTTAGTAGGAGGAGAGATCTTAAGGAATAACATTTCCTTGATCCAGAGGGTAGAAAGCCAGAACTGCCGGAAAAGCTGGAAAAGCCGAAAATGTCCGGAAAGCCAGAATTGCTGGAAAAGTGAGAAAATCTGGTACTATCAGAAATGCTAGAACTACCAGAAAAGCTGGAATTGCTGGAAAAGCTAGAAAAGCCAAAAAAGCTAGAAATGTTGGAAAAGCTGGAACTGCTAGAAAAGCCAGAAAAGCCAGAACTACCAGAAAAGTTGGAACTACTGGAAAAGATGGAACTTCCAGAAAAGATAGAACTGCCGGAAAAGATAGAACTATTGGAAAAGATAGAACTGTTGGAAAAGATGGAAAAAACAATGTGAACTTTGAAATGGGAACTGATACTGTTACCCGTTTCGTAGAGATAGCAAAAAAGCAACTTGATTTTGAAAAGGGGTGATGTAGAACACACATGTTTTTTTTAGAGCATAGTGTTTGGCACTTCAATTTTTTTTATGTACATTACATTTTAGAATGGTAGTGATTTTCAAGCCGATTTAAAAAAGTGAGTATTCTGTATCACATCCTTATTTTAAAAGACCTATTTTTTGACTTTAAATTTTTTAGTGTATGAAATGTAAATAATTATTTTCTAAATTTGATAGTTTTTGAAGTGGTCGTTTTCTTCATATTTTCTTGTTTTTTTATTTTAATTTTAATTTTTTTTGTAGTGAGGTTTTTATTGTTTTGCATTTTTAAATTAGAAAGTCGATATTTTGAATTTTTGATAATCTACATATTTATACATCCTTAATTAATTTTTCAATCCACATGAAATAATTGTTTCTAAAAAACAATATTTTTTAACAATGGACATAAAAATAACCATTTTTAACATAAATATAACAAAAAAATATATGTTTTGATAATTTTTTGCTAGAATTGACATGTCAAAATCACAATTTTTATACGAAAATTTTAACTAAAAATGGTTAAATAATAGTTTTTTTTTTTTTTTTTTAATGAATTTCATGTCAAAAAAATAATAATAATCACTTTTTTTTTTCAAAAAATAATGATTAACTTAAAAATCAATGCGAAAATCACATATCACAAATATTAAAATTTGCATAACAACCTTAATTGATTGATTATTCTTCTCATAAAATGTCAAAGTCAAACTATTGCGTAGCTTGATTTCCAAGCATAACTTAAATTTAATCAACAATGTCACGTAATCCAAACTCTTCGTCCTCTAGAGTTTCATCATTGTCTTCTTCCACAATATTTTATGCTTCCTTTTGCTCATTTTCCTCTTCTAATGGATCTTTGATGTCTACAAATCTCCCAATGTATGTCTTTCCAAACATTCTATGTAATGGTGGTTGGGGTTCCTTTTCTTTTTTTGCCACACGTGATTCACTAAAGTCCCCTTTCTTCAATCCAATTTCTTGCATTACATTTGAAAGAAATTGAAGAGCATTAATTCTTTGCTGAATGAAATTGCACTGTAATGGATCTTTCTCAATTGCAATGCAATTTCTTCCTTTTTGAAGGTAACATGTAGTGTTGTACCTAATAATCAAGCACAAAAGAAATAATGAAGTAAATTAGTACAATGACATATTAATTAAAAAAAGAACATATTGAAATTCAATTCCATATAATAAAACTTGCCTGAGCCAAAAAATAAATCCAGAACCCAATCTTATTCATTTTAACATATGTCTATAAGATAGTTAATCAATAATTGTGGTTTTTGATAACTGTTAACTATCTTTCCTTTTGTTTCTTTGTCTTCATATGTTATTCTTTTCACAACATTGTCATAAGTCAGTATTTGGCTATGACTCTTTCCGTCCACCCGATTAAAAATCATAGACATATGGCTATCATCTTTTGCCCAACCATCGATATGAATGAACTCACAATCATTTGTAAATTGTTGATCTTCATTGTTAGGAAGATTTGACTTTTTCTTGTAACATGAAATAGTAAAAGTTCAATTAACTTGTACATAAATTAATTTTTCAACATTAATCAAATATACATTTTAAACATCTTAACATGTAAGCTGCATCCTTGAATTTGTTTTCCCCTTGAAGCTTGACAATATCATTGCCAATTGTGTGTCTGAATGAAATGTTACAAATCGCCATAATGGTGATGGCGTCACTTCTACAAATCCCGCAACCACTTTATTAAAAGCTTGATAAGTATAAGAGTCACTATCATAGTAAATGTTTGGAATATTGAAACCATGGGGAATATCTGCAATAACTAGGGCATAATCCCTTTTTGGTGTGAGTTTAGCAATGTCTTCACAATCGCCTTGTATTACTTTATATTGAATAGTGTCTAGCCCATTCCAAATGAAATGATTAAGAGTTGGATCAAGTTCAACATTCTTAATACGTTGCTTCCTCAGTCTTTCGATCTTTATTTTTTCAATAAATGTCTTGAAATTGTCTGGTGCTCCATTATCTTCCTTCCTCATCTTTTATCAAATAAACAAATATATGTGTAAGTTTTAAATTAAAAATAGTACATAGATGAATAAAAATGAATGTATAAATCAAGATACATTTTTTTTGTGTAAATCAACAAATTATATTAGAATCAAAATACATATTTTACAAAAGGTCTGCTCGAGTAGATAGAGGCCTGCCATCCTACTAAGCAAGCACCTTGTCATTATCAAAAAAGAGCATCCACAAGACCCCGAGGCACACCACGCAAGGTGGCAGAGAAAGTTGGGGGTTGAAAAAATCAACAGTAACCAAACAACGATTCACATAGAGCCAAGGACATCTATAGTTGAGCCCAGAGAAAAATTTTACAAAACAAAGAAAAAACCAAGGTTGACAAACACATAAACTGACCCATCCCTCAGGAATTCAGCAAGATTAGATAGCAAAGACTCATTACATTTCAAGAACAATATAATTCTTGGAGGTATCTAGACCAGTCGACACCTTAGCTTTGCCCGCCTGAGATGGCACTGGAAGTGTACTCTGATTATCGCCTGTGTGCCCCTCCATCTTTTCCCCAACATTCCTGGCATCTTGACTTATAGTATGATGCAAGAGATTGATCATGACTGTGAGTTTCTTTGAAACACTGTCAAATTGTTGCTCTAGACTGCTGATCCTGAACGCCAGACTCTCCAGAATCGCCATATGCTCCTCTGACGTGACTGCAATTTCCTGTTAAGTTTGATGAACTTGGTTGGTGTAGTCCCCCTGCATACTAATGGCCTTAGCCAACATTGTTTTCATCCTCCACATCTCTGCTTGCATACGCACATACTGAGTTGCACGCGTTGTTACTGTACCAGGGTCCTGAACCCAATCCATTTCCTTCTCCAACTCCTGTGCTTCCATATTTTTCTCCTCCTCAGTAACAATGGCCTCCAGCTCCTCAATTCTTCGTTTTTCTTTTTGTGAGGTTCGTGTTTCATAGGCTTCCCGAGCTCGTTTTAGATCTTGGTTGGCCGATGCGTTTCGGCTCCCCTCACTCGCCATTATCTTAACCACACACGACTGACTGCTCAGCGTTCTAAGGATTAGGGAAAAGATTTTCAGCCTACAAATCGAAGAAACAATGGCCTTGCCGTTGCCAGGGGTTGAGAATAAATAGATGAGATTCGGAGAATTACTGGGTACATTGCAACCTATTCATTGTTGCCCACAGGTCTTATCATAATTATTCTTGCTTGGTGGTTTATATTTTCGGTAATGACCTGATTTCCTGCTCTTACGGTCACCTCTCTTGCTCTCCTCCGAAGCATTCCAAGTGTCCCATCTTCCGTATGGGCATGGACGACGCTAATTGTTTTTTATCATATATTTGATGGGAATGACTCCCTCCTGCTCGAGCATTGAATGCTCCTGTTCTACCTGTCCTTCGCTCTTTTGCCAACCTTTAATTCTTCCCATAGTACACATGATCCTCATCATTTCATTAAGCCTGCATAGATCGCCGCCTCTTCGTCCTTACCTTTCATTCACCAAATCCTGCCTTGAGAGCAGGGTACACTTATTTCTTAATTCCAGGCATATGACATCCTGCCAACAGCTGTCCAATATGCTAGTGGGGTTCTCTATACCATAATTCGCCAGATGGTTTGCAACTGCATTGGCTTTATGGCGAACAACATGAAAGATTAAACCTTTCAACCACCCCAAATGCTCAGCTATACTTTCTGTTACTTTAGCCAGTCGCCAGCGTTGTGTAACCTTGCTAGCTTTAGCTCCCGCATACATCCTTCTGGCTGCTGTTATTGCGAGCTGGGAATCCCGCTCAACTACTGCTGCGCCTGCCTGTAAATTTCTAAGAATTCTGAGACCCTGTTCCATTGCTGTGAACTCCATCTCATTGTTCGTTCCTTCCCCTAAGGCTCTGTTGTAGATGTGTTGAATTTCTCCTTCGCTATTCCTTATAATGCCATCGATGCCAGCCATTCCTGGATTACCTCTCGATGCACCATCGAAATTTAGCTTGAGGAAGCCTAAAGGTGGTCATTTCTAGATGCTTAAAGTGGTGCTTATCTCCTGCTGGTTATTCACTATAGCCACACAAGTTTCATTATCCAGGTTAAAGGCTTTCAAAATTTGTGAGTCCTGATTTGAAGCTTTACTATCTTGATCTGCTTTTCTTTTGACAAGAACCAATTGTCTTATATTTTGTATGATAATTTCTATTGAGTGATTTATATCCCTGGTTTCGTTTAAGAATACTCTCCTGTTCCGTTCTTTCCAGATTGTCCATGTAATAAACCCTGGCATTATTTTCCAAATGATGTTGACCCTTTGATTATTGGAGAAATTGCCTCGCCAATTCTCAATGGTCCCTTGGATGGACTCTATGGTTATGTCCGTTTGCTGCAAAGTATTTTATGCCCAATTCCACATTAGGTTTGCCGATTCACATGTGTTAAAGAGATGGTTCATAGTTTCTTCTTCCTTGTTGCACATGGGACACTTAGAAGGGCCACAAAACCATTTCTTGCAGAGATTCTCCCAAGTTAGAGTTTTCCTGTGCATTAGGAGCCAGAGGAAGATTTTAATTTTTGGCTAGAACTGAGAATCCCAGACCTTGTTGCTCCATTGTACCTTTTCAATTTGCTCTGAATCTTTGATACAATTTATGGCTTCTTTGAGCGTGAAATTGCCCCCTCCTTGCTTTCCCTATGTTAGTTGGTCGCTGTCATCCACCTTCCTAATTCTTCTTTTGTTTAATAGAGTTTGCAGGTCCCTGACATCGTTGTTTGCTTCAGTTATGTTCTTTGTTTCATTGATTGCCCAATTTCTCCATTCCGGGTCCCTGTTATTAGGAGTCCAATAGTGATTTACCATTGTTCTCCAAAGCCCTTGATAATTTCTTTGCAGATTTGCAAATTCTGGCCTCTCTAACTTAGGGAGTTGTTGCTAGGCATCCTCCCAGAAAAATGCCATTTTCCCATTGCGAATTTCCCAGAAGCTATTCTCCTGTATAATTCCTTGATTTCTCCTTGCTAGGTTCCAGGCTGGTGAACCCTCTAGATTCTCTTACATTTTGATTAAGTTCTGAGTGTTGTGCGTTGGAGCGTATTTCTCCTTCCAATGTCTAGCCCAAGGAAGATTGGGTTCCTTCAGTCATTTCCACCAAAGTTTGGCCCCACAGGCCCTATTGATGGTGAAGGGGTCTAGCAGGTTTAACCCTCCCAAATGTTTGGGTTTGCACAATTTATTCCATGCGACTAGCGCCCATTTTTTCTTCTCTGCATTTCCTGTCCATAAGAAAGCTCTCTGAATCAGTCTCATTTGCTGCAAGACTCCTTTGGGAGCCAGGACTGTGGAGAGCATATATTGGGGAATAGCTTGCAGTACAACTTTGGTTAGAACTAGCCTCCCTGCAAAATTCAGGGCCCTATGGGTCCAATGATGACATCTTTTCTCCAGACTGGCTAGGATCTTCTCCCAATGAATTTTTTGCCAAGGTTTATCCGTTAGAGGTGCTCTTAGGTACCTCGAGGGCAGACTACCTCTTCGGAAGCCTAGAATGATAGAGAGATTCTTCTGCAGCTAAATGCTTTGAAAAAGAAGATGGTGGATTTAGATAGATTAATTTCCATGCTTGAGGCTTCGCTGAAAAGATTGAGGATCCTTTTATAGCCGAGGGCTTCTTTGACTATAGGAGACCCAAGTAACATTGTATCATCAACAAATTGTTGGTGAGTGGTTGCTGGAATGGAAGGAAAGGGATGCAATCCTTTGATCCTTCCTTCC
The DNA here is from genome assembly GCA_000404065.3 of Pinus taeda. Classification (NCBI taxonomy): domain Eukaryota; kingdom Viridiplantae; phylum Streptophyta; class Pinopsida; order Pinales; family Pinaceae; genus Pinus; species Pinus taeda. The sequence continues at coordinate 144,542 of APFE031160105.1, forward strand.
TCTTTAGCGCTACGAATGAGTCTGCTTAAACCTTCCATCAGGATAACAAAAAGGAAAGGTGATAATGGGTCTCCTTGTCTGAGTCCTTGTGAGGGGGAGAATTGGTCGACAGGGGCACCATTTACCAGTATAGAAAATTTAGTAGATTTCATCAGAGCTAAAATCCACTTTATCCATTGATTGGCGAAACCGAAAGCTTTTAAGATTACTTCTAGGTAATTCCAGTTGAGTTTATCATAAGTCTTTGATAAGTCAAGTTGCATCATCATGCCTGCGATTTTTTCTGGAGTGAAGTATATGAATCATTTCTTGTGCTAGTAAAATATTGTCCAGAATCTGTCTTCCCTCAACATATCCCGATTGTTCTTCTGAGATGAGGCCCAGGAGAATAGGTTTCAATTTGTTGGAAATGACTTTAGAGATAATCTTATAAATGACATTGCACAAAGCAATAGGCTGAAATTTTGATGGGGTGTTGGCCTATTCCTCTTTTGGAATCAGGGCCAGGAAAGTTGAATTTAGAGATTTGAGAATTGAGGCAGAATGCCGAGAGTCCTCCACCACTTCCCAGACCTCAATTTTAACAATTTCCCAGCAAGCCTTGTAATAGTTGATGGTAAATCCGTCAAGCCCAGGTGCTTTGTCATTTGGCATATTCTTCACCGCTTCTTCCACCTATTCCAAAGAGATTTCTCTAGTTAATGCAAGGTTTTTCTCATTAGTGATTGTTTTGGGAATAAATTTGATGAGTTTAGCAATTGCTTTTGTTATCTCTACCTCTGGCTCCTGAGCTATGCTGCTAAAATGTGTAGTGAGTAGGGTTGAAATTCCTTGATGATTCTAGAGAATTTCCCCCTGTTCGCTTTTGAAAATGAGGATTTTATTGGCACCTCTGTAGTCCAGTGTTGATCTGTGAAATAATTTGGTATTATGTTCCCCTTCCTTGAGCCACTGGATCCAGGACTTTTGTTTCCAAAGGGTCTCTTCCTGTTGGCAGCGAAGCTGCCATTGTTGCATCAAAATTTTTTCTTTGTTTGTAGTTTCTAGGTTGCTATCTCTAATTATCTAGCCTTTGTGAATCTGCTCTAGCTGCTCCTCTATCTTGGCTTTTTCTTTGAATATGTTCCCAAAAACTGTTATATTCCATGTTTTGATTTTATTTTTGATGTATCTCAATTTACCTTGTAGTGTTTACATTTTGGTACCTCTGATATCCATCGGTTCATGCCACCACTTGTCAACAAGTTAAGTAAAGTCTAGATGGTTAAGCCAAGATTTCTCAAATCGAAATGGCTTATTTCTAGGAGTGCCCTGGATAGCAGCAATCAAAGAAATGGGCCAATGGTCTGACCCTCCACTAGGTAGAATGTCTGATTCTACTATCACTCCCTCCAACAACATACTTTCAGATATTAGAAATCTGCCAAGACGAGAGGAGATTTGTCTTTCACCTCCCCTTCTGTTATTCCAAGTGAAAGCCCCACTCTTGGTGTGGACATCCACTAATTTAGTTGTGTTGATGAAATCTAAGAATTCTTCAGAATATTTGTTGAGTTTTCTAATTCCTCCTTTCTTCTCCAATAGTGTAGTTATCATATTGAAATCCCCTCCTATGATTGCCTTTGCACTGGGATATCTGAGCTTCAGATTCAATAAAGTTCTATGAAAAATGTATTTCTCTTCTAACTTCTGAGGCCTGTAAACATTGGTGCACAAATAGGTCTCTGAATTTCCTATCACTTGAACTTCTATGGAAAAAAGGACCTGCTAGCTTCAGAGGAGAGGATTTTGATTACATGCGGATTGCACAGGGTAACTAAACCTCCCTGCCAACCATGACTAGCGGTTTCCAGGTATTCCATTTGTCTACCTAGCTTTTTGCTTGCATTATAAATAGTATTACTTGTGCATTTGGTTTCTTGCACAAATATAATGTCAGGTTTTTCCTTTTGGACCTTCCTCTTTAAAAGTCTCTGTTTTATTTGGCTATTGACTTTCATTTTAACACAAAAAATTAGTAGTTAAGAGAAAAAGCTTCTAGAGATTCCATCTTACCAGAGTTTAAAACCATTTGTCCCATTTCCTGCAGTGCCTCATTATTGGATCTGCGCCCTCTCTTCTTCCTTTGTTTGGAGCTGGTGGATGTTTGAAGTAGGCTTTTTGTTCGGAGTCCCATTCCTTTTGCTATGCCTAGATTCTTGTTTTGCATATCCATCTCTGCTTTCTGTTTTGCTATGAATATCTCATTAATTTTCCTAACTTCCTCTTCTAATCTGTTTTCCATCCCCTTCTTTTTCCAGTTTTCCACCATGTCTGGTAGGTTAACTCCTTCCTGCTCTAATACCTTATTGAGCTCCATTTCCTCATTTTCGATGTCACTTATGAGCATTTCTGAATCTTCATCTACCCCTTCCGTTACTTCATGAGTCTGTTCTATAATGTTTTGAATATTTTCCCCCATTGCTTTGGTTGCACACCCTGTTATAGTTTTGTTTGCTTCAGAGGTATTGTATTCCTTATTATGGTCCTCTGATTCGGTTTTAGTCTCCAATACTTCTAATTGGGCGTTTCCTACTTTCTCTCTGTCTTGCTCTTGGCCGAATGAAGGTATCCCTGTTCTTTCCTGCTTGATCTCCCTTGAGTTCTTCCGCTGTTCTTTTTAATGGACATTCTCTGATTAAATGTCAATGCTCATGACACTTCCTACAGTGAAATGGAATTTTCTCATAGTCAATGGCTTGGAAATAGTCCTCATCCCTATATTCCAACCACAGTCCTTCATGCAATGCGCCCGATACATCCAACTCCACACAGATTCAAGCACATGAAGTGTATCTTCTCTGCAGAGTGGCTTCTGAGGCTTTGATAAAAGTCCCTAAATTGTCACCTATCTGTTTTAGAGCTGAATGTCCCCAATAGTCTATTGGTAGTGCGAAGAGGCGAATCCAGACTGACACTTGCTTGAAGGTTTCTTTTTCTGGCATGAAGTTGGGTTTCCAAGGCCTCATATAGAGGCCCGCTGAAGTGAAGAAGTAAGGTCCACCATCAAATATTCTATCCTTATCCTTTAGATTCGAAAAAACAACAGTGAAAAAACTTTTGGCTCCTAGGTGCAGTCTAACATCACCTTTGTGTTTCCATTGTTGCTTTATCAATTGACACAACGCCCTTTTTGTTGGCCAGAGTCCCATGAACTTGCAAATCACTGCATGTTCAGTCATGTGTTCTCTGTAGGCTTGAATTTCTAGGTCTGTTATCACCACCCTTAGGGCTTCTGCTATTTTAGGCTTGCATGGGCCTTGAGTCATTTTGCCACTGAGGTTTTCTGGTTTGTTCCCCTTCTCCTCACTCTCTTTTTCCAGAGCACCCTTTTCACTGTCTTCTTGCTCCTCTTGTTTGTTCTCATGTGTGAGATGTGCCTACGCTGCCTTCTCCTTGCTTCTACTATCTGTTCTTCCATCGCTCTCCTTTCCTTTCAGTTTTTGAGTGCTGTGTTCCTCCTTGCCCTCATATCTTCTCCTTCCCTTGCCGGTCCCATCCTCTTTCTGTGACCTTTCATACTTTGCAATTTGCACACCTTCCTGTGCTATTTGTTTGTGCATGATTGTCTGTTTGTAAGTAGGGGTCCCTATGGACCCCTCGTTTACCATCTATCGGGTCAGGATCTGTCCCCTCTTGAAACGTTCTGCCACTCTGAACCTATTCCTTTCCAGTTTCAAACCCTAGGTCTGAAAATTCCGTGAACTTTAAACCCCTGTTTCACCCAGCTCGCGCTCTTCTATTTCCTCCTCACAGTATTCATCTTATTTATATAAATCAAGATACCTTTTTAAATCCAAGATAAAAAGCTTTTAATGTTGATGTAGAACTTGAATATGGATATATGCATACAACATTGTCCCAACTATCTTCATTCAACAATCTAACCATTTCTTCTTGAATTTTCATGTAAACTTTGTGACTGCATAGATAAAGTAAGAAAAATTTAATATAATGATATGTATGACAAATACTACCAAGAACAACATGTTTTATTTAAAAGATAACTATAATCTAGAAATAAATAAAAACAATTTAGCAAACTTACTTTTGAAATTCTTCAGACATTTCCTCCAATGATAATTCCCCTGACCTCGCATGAGATAATATTGTTTTGACAATTTTTTCATCTTTCACTTCTTGCAGCGCCCTCCAACACGTGATAGTCACATCGTTTGGAAGTTGCTTCAGTTCAAGATCTGATTTACTATTGCTACATATCAATGGCTTAGACTTTACCCTCTGGTTTTTAATGTCAATGTCTTCCCACATGCTAAAAATCTCATCAATCAACTTCCAAACATCTCCAGTTCTAAATGCCAACTGGAAAATGTTATCAACACTTCTGAATAAATCACTGTTTTTGTTGCCTTTTCCACCTTTTGAATTGGTTTTCTCTTCAATTTGATAGCCTATTTCCATACAACATTCCTTTTGGAAATCTGCAGTAACATTTATCCTATCGCCACCACATTTTTCTTGAAATTCACTATGAATAAATCTAACCCTTTGGATGAAAGTCATAGACATCCTATATTCATTATCTAAATTACGATCCCATGCCACTAACTTTGGTTCTGTTTCATTTAAACCAGCATAAATGATACATTTCATTGTTTCAAAACGTGGGTTATTAGGATATTCCTCCATCAATTGTCTTTGAGCTTCTACAGAATGGTTCCCCCCAAGAACATAGTAATTGTATTCAAAACATTTTGACTTATCAAATGCTTCTTTGTTGGGAACTTGAAGTGGATCAACAAGAAGCACATAACTAACCACATGAGCATATGGATTGTACCTCATCAATGTCTTCAAGTTGTGAACATGCAGAGGATGTGGCTTTCTGACTTAATATTGGCATTGTCCTTCACTTGCCTTATAGGTTTGTCTGACATTTAGCTGAAATGTACGACCACCATCAATTAAGTTTCTCTTTGTCAAATTCTATTGAATGGCATTTTGTTTTGTTTTGATAATGCCATCATCTAAATCAGCTCCTGGTGTAATGATTTCTCTGCTTTCTTTTGAAGTTTCACTAGGTTCTTGACTACTGGTGATGACTACTTCAAGATCTTCAACTTTACTTTTCTTTGTCATAACATTCTCAACAGATTTATTCTTGGGCATTGTTACTTTTGGTCTTTTACGACTTTTCTCAGTTCCTATGTCATCTTCAGTGATGGCAACATATGCTTCACTGTCAGTTTCAACTTCATCGTCCTCAAAAGTAACTTGTTTACCCTTGCTAGATTTATCCACCGGTTTTTTCTGATTCTTTGGATGTAGTTTTGTAGCATCATCAATTACTACATTTTTCATGTTTTCCATATCTTCTTCTGACACCAAGTAAAAATTGTTGACAACTTTCATGATATCATGCTCTATGAAATGAATGCCTCCCAACCTAATTGAACAACTTTCAACAAAATTCTGCCAAACAAAATATCATATGTCAATAAAAACAAAGTTAAAAAAATATAGCAAGACACTTTGAAGAACGCAAAATACAAATACAAATAACAATACTTACGATGTTTGTCATCTCATTTACGATTTGTTTACACAACTTTGTAGATACCTGTCTCGTGTCATATAATGAATATGATAGTCGGTATTTAATCCTTTCATGTGACCTGGGAGCCTTTGCAAGTACGTAAACAACTTCAGTGTTCGGTACCGAACACATATCTATGAATTTCCCATCACCTCCAAATTTTCATTATTATTGGGTATATCAATATATAGATATATATTGACATTTGTACTTTCTCTTTCTTTCACATACTAGACTCTTGATGGAAATTTCACCTCTTTTGAATTTTTCCAGTCTAAAATTATCTTCTTAACACTTAAGGCACTTGAAAGATTTGTAGCCATGAGCTCAGGTGGAGTTCGTTCACCAATGTTTTTTGAAGATGCACCTTTAAGAGCCTTTGGTCCAGAAAGATTCACAGAAATTTTCTTTGATGCCATTTTCGTGAAAAATAAAAACACATAAATTAGTAAATAAAAAAAACATATTAACTTAAATTAACAACGAAAATATACCATAAATTTGTTATTTTTATAATCAGAATCGTCCAGTCACCCCTAACGGGCGGGTGGGTTGATGGGC
>APFE031160107.1:0-14524 GCA_000404065.3 Pinus taeda
GAGCCCAACCTCAACTGCAATTGCAAAACTCAGCCGGCTAGAAATTGCCTGTAAATCCTCCTGGAAATGCCCCCAAAGTGTTGGGCTGGCCCTTTCTATCTAATCCCTGACTTCCCGAGTGAGCTCTTGGCCTAAGCCTGCTCCTAAGCTCCACGAAAAACTGCTGAGTGGCCTCTGCGCTGTCCCCTAGCCCAACGATTCGAACTGTTGGAATGTTGGCTCTTCTGGCTATAAAACTCAACAAGAATGCTGGTCTATTGCTGCTATCTCAACTCACTAACTCTCTGGCCAACAATCTGATCTCTGCTGGCCTCTATCTCTCTCTCGGTATTCTCTAGCTGCCTTGTGTTGGGTGGTGGTGCAATGTCACTACCTCGGAACTCCTGAAATTGTTGTAGAACTGCCTCTCTAGGGCAAGCATGGATGGTCCCCCGAAGTAGAGGTTGAATCTCCTGCTTGAGAGATTCGTGGCTAAACAACCGGTTGACTAAGTTAAACAGAAGAGTGAACAGTGAACTGATTTTGTTTGCAAGATGTATGAATGAATCCCAAAATGAGAGTTCCTCCCTCCTTATAACTCCTTGGGCCTCCCTTGCCTCATGTAGGCCCCTCCATCCACCTATTCGAATTTCCCTCCAAGCTATTCGAATGGGCCAATTCAAATCCCCATGTGGGTGGCCCCCCACATTCCACTAGCATCCAAATTAAGTCGAATTGCCTCCTAAGTCCCTAAATCGAAAATGATGGGTTCTCTTCCTTAGCCAATATTGTGCAAAATTGTGTAGCAGCACCTTGTTACAAATGTGTTTGATAAGAGACATGACAAAGGTGCAATGCTTCAAGTGCAATGAGTTTGGACACTATAAGAGGGTCTGTACAAATCAACTGAACAATAAGAGAAATGATAGAAGTGAAGCTCATTAGTCGAAGCAGTGTGAGAACCCGAGAAGAATCCAAAGAAGGAAGAAGTGAAGGATTTTTACTAGTGAAAGAAGGTTCACTAACTTCTAGGTTCTCTATGAATGGGTTTCATGCTCATTATTTATGGTCTTCTAGGTAAAAGCATGTTCTTCGTGCTTCTAGGGTTTTTTAAGTCTTAGGATTTATTGTCATGAGTCAGTGGAGCCAACATCACGTTTATAATACCCTTCCGGGCAATTTGTAATTGTAAAAGAGAATTATTTTGAGTTTAGAAAGTATTGGAATCTCTAAGAGTGCAAGCCGACACAAAGGAGGAAATTCGACCCCTTGAGAAGGCTATATAAAGAACAGTTCGACTTCAATTGAAGATACACTCTCAAGTTTGATCTACAAGAATGAATTCGATCTATAGCTGGGTAGCTTCAAGAAGGAGAGCGAAGGTCAAGAAGCAGGAATAAGGACAAAATTTCTAGGTTTTTGAGCTCTATCTCTCTTACACGTGCGAAATTCTAGGGTTTTTGGGTTGCAGGAAGAGGCAGAAGTTGCAGAGCCGAGTTGCAGTAGGACGAAGTGCACAAACTGGTAGTTGGAAGGAAGGAAACTCTATACCTCATTGATCTTAGGAAGAGTTGTCTTGCTCTTGGAAGGTCCTAGAGGAAGGTCAAATTAGGGTTTCTTCAGGCGTTGCAAGGTGGAAGTTGCAGGTTGAGTAACAGTGCATTAGCTGGTAGATCAAAGTTGTAGTGTGTAGCTGTCTGGTACGAATTCAAGAAGGACTTGAGGAAGGGCTGACTTGGTACTGGGAGAAGGACTTGGTCTAGGGATCGGGTCTTTGTATCTCATTTGAAGCAGATTCTGAGAAGAGAAGAGTTTCTGGGTTTTCCCCTTGGAGGGGTTTTTCCCTGGCTAAAAGCCTACATTTGTTTCTTGTTTTGTTTTTATTGTTTCTTAATATTCTTTGATGAAAATATCTAACTAAGAGAACACAAAGAAGATAATTAAGATTCATAAGCAAGTATTAAGGTCATAGAAAATAAGTATAATAAGTTGCCACTTTACTTTTCTCTAACACTGCCCCCTTCACATGACACGTTTCATCTCAAGTAGTATTGATTGGCATGATTATCTTGGTCTTTGAGTGATATATTGGATGGAAAGCCAAATTGAATGGCACCTTGGTTATCACATTGAAGTGATGTCTACTGCTCATGATGAAGTCAATTCTCTTCCAGAAGTGACTGCCATCATGCACCTATACGAGTTGGTTCTTGGTTGTTTTTGTACTATATATGCAGTGTCCAAATTTACTAGGTGTATCGTTGGAGTCAAAAAGGGGTTAATCGTATCCCCACCCTTTTTAATATCTATAGAGTGTTGAGAAATCTAGGGCATAACAATTAGGTGATTTCTCTTCTAATGATAACTACTTGTGAATGCCTTTTACTTCATTAGATTACGATCTTCTCTTTAGTTAGATTATTATAGTGTTCTTCTTCATCAAACAACTACCAAAGCATAAACAATAAAGAGACAAGAGACACAAAATATAGGCGATCAGCCAGGGCCAAAACCTCTCCCACTTGAGAGGAAAACCCAAACGAATGATTCTTCTTATAAAGAGTTCGATTGACGAATACCAAGACCATGACCAAGACCCTTGACCACAACCCCTCCAGGATCAAGTCAATCTGATGAACCATTTTCTTGCACAAAGTCAACTTTAGTTAAACACACCTTCCAATGATGATGGCTTCTCCTTCGACCCCCTTTTTTAGGACCTGCAACCTTTTGTCTGCAATTTGATTTAACTGCAGAAACCCTAGATAATTCGTGTGGTCAAGATAATGGAGAAATTGGCTTCCTTTCTTCTTCGTTTGATGAGATATCTTTACTTCAACCACTCGACCTCCAATATGACTCCTCTATCAAAATTTAGTCTTCTATGGTGACTGTAATCTTAGCCAAGAAGTGTTCCCTTGTTGCAGATCATATGTGTGGAAAGGATGTCTCGAAACAGGCCCAAAACGATTCTATTTTTCTTTCTTCCTTTTTGTTGTTCCTTCACTATGGTACATGACTCCTTTTTGTTGCTAGATCCAACTTCTGTGATTGTTTCTATGTGTCCTTTGGGAGAGGCCGAGTCCTCCTTTATATAGGCGTTGCTGAGCTTCCAAAATAAGCGACATCTCTTGACAGGCTGACTTGACTTGTGGTTTGTATCCTTGATCTTGGAGGGGTTTCCTTTACAATTAGACTCATATTGACTCAAATAAATATGCAACATACCCAAGAAGAGTTATTCATACATGACAAAAATTCTTTTGACTCTATAAACTCAATGACATGTCCTAGAAGCTCTCAATGGGAGCTTGACCTAAAATAAATTTCCCTCGAGCATGAAACCCATGCCTCAAGAAACAATAATTCTAAATTTATTTTTCTCTTTTCATTGAATACATAAAATCAACATTCCATATGTCATTATGAAGACCGAACCTAGTTACATATTTCAACACTCCCTCTTAACTAGGGAAGTATTAATAATCCATACAAGGTATATGGACATTCTCAATATGAGGAATTCTCATAAGAGTCGTCAGATTGGTAACCCATCTGTATAGCATCATATCAACCAACATTGTAACATAGAAAGGCCTTGACTAATAGCTCTATCTCTTCACAAGATCAGAGCACAATGCTGGTGAGACCAATGATGTATAGACACCCTCATCGTTGTCTCTCTCGGAACATACCCCACCCGGGTTCTCAGGGTGTGTTCTCAGGGTGGGTTCTCAAGGTGCGTTCATTAAAGAATATCGGTCCTCTATGACTACTCTTATCTTGGATGCCCTAACTCATCCTCAAAGAGCATCGGATTCTAGATGTTTACCCAGTCGTTCATTCTTTCTTCCCAAGTGAAGAAAAGAATGATGTGTCTATCTCTCCCTCTTAATTAGGGAGGATATAGCTATTCCAATGAAGGAAGGTACCTAAGCTCCCTCTTAGCTTTAGGAATTTGCTTCCAAGTTTCAACCAAGTAAGAAACTTGTTTTCTAGGCTCCCTCTCAGCTAGGGACCTACAACAACTCCTTAGGTGGAGATGATGGGACAACCAACTGCTTGAAGAACTCCTCCTCACGATGTCATGAACATCTTTTCTTTATTCAAGAGTCTTCATGTTTTGGGACTTCTTCGTAGGGCACAAACCATCCATCACTTTCATCCATGAGTCAATCATGTCATTATTCCTTTCATCGAGAAGTGATCCAACAGTTCATATCTAGCCTTTCTTTGTGCCATGCTTCCTTCTTCATGCCATGTTTCCTTAAGGATCTTTCATCCTACTACATGGACATCATGGGTGGAAGATATCCATAGATCTTCCCTTGGCAGCTCTGCATAAGCCCATTGAGATATTATTGAAAAATGAAGGAATGAACATTAAGTCAAAACTACCTTTGTGATGTTCTTTCATCATGACATCATGACATCAACATCCTGCATACATATTGACACATATCCAAAAGATCTGTACTGTCAAGTGTCTCTCTTTTTTCTTGGACTTCATCAAAGTGTTCATATCTTTCATGGAGATATCCTAGTCAAATTTCTCAGTCCTCGGATGTTGATTGCCTTTTTCATAGTTGCATATTTCGTAATCTCTTCTTTTCTCTCGTCACACATTTCCTTCTAGGAACTTTCATTCATAGTTCCTCCAATTTGTCAACCACCTTATATTCCATATAAGGACATATTATGTTGATTTCATCCAGACAATGATGAAATTTGATGACTAAAAAAAGTTTCCTGCAATCCCAACTCGGTTTTAATTTTACCTTATCACTCCCATTCAGTTAAATGCCCTTTCCCATAAACATACATTCAACATATAGAATTCTGGAAATGAAATTTTCAGATTAAAACACATGAGATTGTCAACACATGTTGAAAATAAATATGGACATAAACAGATTAGCAACACACATAAAAATACACAAGTTTTTGGTCAACTTATACCCATGCAAAACCCCTTCAATCTTCTCCGAGGAAAACTTGTTAGAGAGCTATCCAAATTTATTTATCTTTCAAGTTCAGGAAAAATACATTTGTAGACAAAACAAAACAGCAAAATACAACTTATCTCTTCAGCGCAAAACTCCTTGAAAACCGTGCCCACTTTGCCTCGATTTCCGTACCCACTTGAAGTTGAAAATATGTACAATACAAATATGATTGTACGGACAATATTGTACGGATTTCGTACGAACAATACAGATTTCTGTACTGTTATACAGACGGTATGGTTTTTTCGTTCATTTTTTTTCAAAAACTTCTCTCGAACGGCGTGCAACTCACAACATTAATTGTTGTTCATGCTGGACCTTTTGTTGTCTTTTATGCTTTGATTTTCGTGCCCATTTTTGCCCAGAAATCACTCCTTTAACTTGCTGCAACAATTTCTCTTTCAGAACTTTTCTCCAACTCTCAACCTCCTTTCTCCAATCTACTCATGAAGAATGAATGTAGTCTCTCTTTTCTTTTTCCCCTTTTGTTTCCCTAAATGACTTTTGGCCAACCCTAAGATCTAATGGCTCAGATTCATTTAGATCAAAGGATGAGAATAAATGTGCATTTAATTTTCACTTTCAATTTTTTAACTCACCCATTAAATAAAGTACCCACATTGTACTTTATGTCTAAAGTTACTTTTCACTTTATAATTTAACATTGACTTTACCACTTATAAAGTCACTTTCACTTTATAAAGTCACACTTAGGAAAATAATTATTTTGGACACTTTTCCCTTGGTAGAGACTAACACATGGGAAACCACTTGTCTAAGGTACTTTAAAAATCAACAGACAATGTGTGACCCATGCCTCCTTGCATCCTTTCAAAGGTGGAGATCCTTTCTTTTGATCATGCTCTCAAGATAGAGCATTTATCCATGCTATCTGCAAAGATATGACATGACTTTATAGTATCGAATACAAGCATACATACCTCATTTTCTTTTAGGTCATCTTAGACTTCCTTTCAACATCTCCCTTGATTGAAATAACTTCAATTCCTTGATCTGCTTTAGCTCTATTGTGATCGTACCATCATCCCATGAGTTCCCACAAGTTGGAATTCTTGATGAAACACTTTCTTCCATTTGATTGGCGAACCTTTTGATGAAGATTCCAATAAAGGATCTTGAGCATCCTCATCCAACAACTGTCTCCTTTTGATAGATGTATGATGAGCTTTGTACTAGATGACTTTTTCTTCTTTTTCCCAAAAGTACCACTTATGCTTCTCATGAGGTTACGAAGAGCTATATCCTTACATAGACTTCTATTTTAGCCATCTTTCATGCTTCTCTATGATGATGTCAGGATCTCTTGCTTTTAATGCTTCTATGATGCCATGATGCATGCTATCATTTTACTTAGTGAATCATGATTAACCATATCTTACAACAGAAAACTTGAGCTTAGGACAATCTCTTTTGTAATGCCCATATTCTTGACATCCATAGCATTGAATCTTAGCCATGTTCATTTTCTTTTTCTGAGGATCAAATTTCCCATATTTTACTCTTCTCCTTGTCATAGCAACATATACTTGATTTTGATCACCTGATCCCACATCAGTTTTAGCCTGCAATTTGGTTTCTTCAATCTCGCATAGTGAACATATCCTGGAATGGAGCAACTTCTTTCTTCCCATAAATACTTGAAGTAAAGTTACCCCATTCCTCTGGTAGTGCATTTAGTACTATAGTGGTCATCTCCTTGTTAGACATTACTTCTCCCAGATCTTGAAGTTGATCCCTTATTTCGGATATCCTCATAAAGTATGAGGCTATCCCTTCTTTTGATATCTTTAGTTTGTAGAATTCTTGCCTTAGAGAGATGACTTCTCTTGTAGTGATTATAGAAAATAACTCTGCCAATTTGTCATATATTTCTTTTGAGGTGTCGAGTTTGGATACATATGGAATGAGGGGATCCTTGATGGATTCTATAAGAATCCTTTGAGCCCTCACTTGCCCTTTCATAAACTTTGCAAGTGTTTGAACATCTTCTTTCGTTGGTTTAGTGATAGATCCTTTGACATGATCCATAACCTCATTTTCAATGAGATTAAGATTTGTCCTCTTCTTCCATGCAAGATAGTTTGAAGCCCCAACCAATTTGTTGCTTTCCTTGCAAAAAGACATTTTGACAGATTTAGACATAAATATACTTGTGAAAAATGCTTCTCTATAGATGATAGAGAACTTTTCCTTGATGAAGAAAGATCTCTTCAAGAGTGATCCTTGACTTCACAAAGAAGGAGATCACTTTAGATCCTTTGATGGAGATGTCCTTGTTGATTATGATCAATGATGACTTCTTGATGCTTCTTGGATGATCTTCGAGAGAAAATTGCCTTTAGAACTTCTAAAGATGATGGCAACGTCCTTGATCTTGCTTCTCTAGTAAGAAACTTGATGTATAAGTCCTTCAACTTGAGTAGCGTCTTTGTGGTCTCTTGAGATGACTTGAGGATTCCAAGACTCCTTGATGGTGCAGACTTTCTTTTTCGATCTCGGGTTTTGATACTTCTTTGTAGATCTTGACTTCAAGATGATCCTCTTATATTTACTTTGATGTCTTTCTCGAGATTTGATCCTTGAGTGTCCCTTGATAAGATGCAACAATGGTATGTTCTATGCTTTAGCACAATTTACTTCAATGTTCTTTATCAACCCAATGACAATTTCCAATTATATCTAGTAGCAATCACATTAAATTAAACACATTGATAGGTAATGCAAATAGAACATAAAAACATGTGCATAAGAAAAGCCAAGACAAGAGGACACAAGATATGGCAGATGCCAGGGAAAAACCCTAATGTGGGGAACCCTTTGATCAAATATTCTTATTATTATTCAATAGTTCAGTAGAGAAAGAGAGTACAAATATCAAATTAACTTGCCCAAAACAATCCTATCAAATCAGTAGTCAACATCAGTCAATTGCATCCCTAACTAGGAAGTCAACGCTGGTCAAAGCAACACCAAAATGTCCTCCAAGCAGCTCAGTCAATAATAGTCCAATTTGGCCTTCCAACAGGGTCAAAGTAAGCCCAAAACGGTTTGGTCATCCTAGTCAAAGGAGAGAGAGAAAACACTGTTGCAATTTATGCGGTCAAATTTGAAGTCAACCCTAGTCAAACTGTCCCAATCAACTCGATTTTTGTGCCAATGAATGCGACCTCCAAAAATTGAAATTCTGCCCTCAAGATTGTAGTCAACGAACGTAACAATCCCAGAATTCGTCCTGTTGCCACACGTACGAAGTAGAGAGAAGTTGCCTCCAAGCTGTACAGACCAATCAAGAGAGGAGAGAGAGATATGTGATGTCCATATGAGGAGAGAGGTCACTCCTATTTATTCACTTCGTTGAGGGTGACGAGACACATCTTTTGGGCTTCATGAGCCTACATTTGACTAAGGCCGACCTTGACAATTTGTGCATGAGAGAGAATAAATTCAAAATTTCATTTTTGCTTGTCAAAATGAGATGATATTTATACCAAAATTGGACCTCCCGAACAGAGGAATCCAATGCAATAATCATTTCCATCGTATGAGATGTCCTAAGGTGGAATTTGGCCCTAGTTGCCAATTTTAACACTCTCTCTCAACTAGGGAGAATTCCACCTGCCAATCCATTTGTCATCATGCCATCCTGTACCATCCCTGTCATCACTGCCTTGCTCTGCTCTGCTTTGTTGAACCATGAAGTAATATTGAAGAAGAAGTGATCGAGAGTGAGTCCTAAAATTATACCACTCTTCACTGACAAAAGTTAGCCCTTGATCCCAGATCAAGTTTTAGAACACCAGGCATCCTAGTCATAGGGAGTACGATAGTACACGATGCGTCCATCGGTAGTGCTATTGTCCCTAACCATCTTTTCCCAACTAATTGGCCAGATGAGAGGTACTTCCCATGAGTCATAGACTCCATGGGTAGGATGTGTGCTGGGGCATCAACAAGAGAAGGTGAACCACTCATCCTGTGCATATGTCAATCGTAGGGGAAGGTGAAGCATTCACCCTACATACATGTGTCCTGGTAGGGGAAGGTGAACCACTCACCCTACATACACGTGTCCTGGTAGGGGAAGGTGAAGCACTCACCTTACACACATGTCAATCATCACGAGGTATCATAGGGGAAGGTGAACCACTCAGCCTGTACATAGCGCACCACTAGGGGAAGGTGAACCATCACCCTATGGTCACTCATAGCTCTAAGAAGTACCCCAAGCCCCCAGGAGTTCCCAGAGCTCAATGTCCAACTCATACGGAACCCTCATAGGAGGGTCGTTCCACGACTTCAAGTCTTTCTCGGAAGGTTAAAAATTTGACCTTCCCCAAAGGCTTCGTGAGAATGTCTGCGACTTGCTCATCTGTCCTGATGTTTTGGAGCCTTATTACTATCCGTTGTACCATATCCCAGATAAAGTGGTACTTGATATCAATGTGCTTGAAGCGGTCGTGGAACACATGATTTTCTGATAGGTGAATCCCACTCTGATTTTTGTAGAAGATCACCGTTGTATCTAGCACGTGCTCAAATAGCTCACTAAAGAGCTTCCTCAACCAAACATCTTCACAACAGGCCATACTTGCAGCAATGTATTCGGTCTCGGCGGTGCTTAAAGCAACCGATTTCTGCTTCCGGCTCATCCATGATATTGAAGTAGACCCCAAAGAGAAGCAACACATAGACGTGCTCTTACGATCCACCAAACTACCAACCCAATTAGCATCTGAATATCCATGTAGCCTCAAGTTCCCGACAGTGTATCTCAACCAGTGGATTGTGCCTTGAATATATCTCAAGAGATTCTTAGCAGCAATCCAATGAATGCGATGAGGCTCGACAATAAACTGACTCAATGTGTTCACAGCAAAGCATATCTTAGGACGAGAGTTGACCAAGAACATTAGGCCCCCCACAAGTTGACAATAATCGAAAGGGTTCGCTAATTCGGGCCCAGCAACACTTCCACATAGCTTCTTAAAGTTGAGTTCCATCGGAGTAATCACAGACTTGCAATCCACCATCCCACATCTCTCAAGTAGCTTCACAACGTATTTTCCTTGAGAAAGGAAAACCTCAATTGGCTTTTGCCAGACCTCCAACCCTAGGAAGTAATGCATCAGTCCTAGGCCGTTCATCTTGAATTTTAGAAGCCAACTCCCTCTTGCATTGATGAATGAGAGGGTCATCACCTGTCAAAAAGAGATCATCCACATAAAGGACTAGAATGAGGGGCTTGTCCTTTCCAACCTTGAAGTATAGGTTGGGGCCAACATCGCTCCTTGTAAATCCAGGCTTCATAAGATAGCTATCAATCCTCTCATACCAAGCCCTATCGACTTGCTTCAACCCGTAGAGGGCTTTCTTCAACCTGCATACATGTGTCTCACGATCTTGAACTTCGAACCCCTCGGGATGTTCCACATAGACTTCCTCTTTAAGCGAGCCATGCAAGAAGGAAATTTTGACATCCATCTGGTGTAGGCTTCATCCTTGCGAAGCAGCAAGGGCTATGATCGAACGGATGGTGGTATATTGGGCAACCGGTGCAAATATCTTATCATAGTCTACTCCTTCCTTTTGAGAGAAGCCTCGAGCAATGAATCTAGTCTTGAACTTTTCAGCACTCCCATCTGCTCCATGTTTGATCTTGTAGAGACATTTTGAAGTGATCACTGACTTGTCCTTGGGTCTAGCAACCACATCCCAAACATCATTCTTCATGATCGACTCATACTCCTCGTTCATCACATCCTTCCAAACTTGGTGTTTCACGACTTCTGCGAATGTGCAAGGTTCAGATTGTACAATGGTACTCATGGTAGCTAAGTACCCTTGGTACCTATTCGGCTTCATGCTTTCACGAAATGTCCCCCTCGGTGCAATATGTTTCTCAACATTTTCAAGAGTATCTTTGAGCCACAAAGGTCTTTTTCTTGAAGTAGTGGGCTCACTAGGACGTGGATCAATGGGATCCATCGTACCTTCCACACCGGGCAATTAGTTCATCAGACAGAGGTTCATCCTGCTTTTTTGCATCAACGTCATCATTGTCCTTCCTAGGGATAGGAAGATCTCAGACTTTTCTAAGAGAAGAATCTTCATCGAAAGTGACATCATGACTTAATTCAACTTCCCTTTGACTAGGCACATAGATTCTATATGCCTTTGAAGTTTCATTGTAGCCCACAAATGTTCCTTTCTTCCCACATGCATCTAGTTTATTTCTTTTATTTTTCGACTCATGAAAATATACGAGACAACCAAAAATTCTAAAATGAGAAACATTAGGTTTCTTACTGGTGAAAGCTTTTTTGGGTGTCTTGAAGTCCAAAACTTGATGTGGGCATCGTTTCGAACATACACAGCGGCGTTGACAACTTCTCCCCATAAGAACTTTAGAAGACTTTGATGATGAAGCATATCACAGTTGGCTTCTATGATAGTTCGATATGTCCTTTCGACAACACCATTTTGTTCAAGAGTATATGCAATAGTGGTCTCCCTCTTAATGGCAATTCATTTGACTCATATTCAGGTCCATTATCGGTCCTCAATATTTTGATCTTCTTCCTTGTTTGATTCTCGACCAAGGCTTTGAAAGAGCGGAACCATTTGAACACTTCATCCTTCTTCCTTAAGAAATAGATCCATGTTTTGCGAGAGAAGTCATCCACAAAATTAGCTTAGTACAAATATCCACCCAAAGGTGTCACAAGCAACATGCTTGATAGATCAGAATGGACCATTTGAAGATTATCGGTGGCTTGAGTTTCACTTGAGGGGAATGGTCCCTTTGTATGTTTTCCAGCTTCACAACCTTGACGAACACCTTCATTATCTAAGTTGAATTCAGGCATACCTGTGACCATCTTCCTCACATTAGGTAAGGCTTTGAAATGAAGGTGAGCAAATCTCCGGTGCCATAATTCAGATTGAAAAGAAGTATCACAAGTCATTGCTCCCTGTTGACCCTGCCGCCCGCACCTACCTACTAGTTAGCGAGAAAAGCCTTCAACCCCACAAGGTGTGGTTGGTGGCAGGGAACTCAGAGAAGGGGCTGTCACACTGATCCCAACTCTCTCCGTTTTAGCTATCTCCTAGGCTAGCTAAGGGGGGTGGTCCCTAATGGAAAAGCTAAGCTAAAAGCTAAGATGTAAAGTTCTAGGAGAATTTTTTGAGTTAAATAAGATTGTCAATCTGAGATCTAAAATCAAAACGTAATATAAGCAATAGCCATTAACCGTACGATAAACAGGAAACACATAAATGACCAGTGCCTTAAAAACGTTGTTATTTCATAAATGAAAATATTTTTGTTTGTATTTCTTTTTATGCTCAGAATGGAAACGAATGCTTTTAAATGAAAAGAGAAAGTTTGTTTTGACTTTTCAAAATAGAAACTAAGCTAAGGGATCAAGATACTTCCCTCTTGGGTAAATCTCTTTTTGATGTCTTAAGAGCTTGATGGCTTGAACAGCATGTGGGATCCTTGGTGTCCTCGGAGGTGACTATTCCCGCCGAAGAAGTCCTCGCCCTCCAACAGAGCTGGCAACCTGTCGCTTGAAGACACAGAAAACACTTGCAAACGAATTGTTAATGCAAAAAGAGACTTGGCATATAGAGACCAAGTTGAGCTTGTCATTCAACCGAGAATGGACAAGCTACAACAAGTGTATAAGATATACCAAGCCCAAAACAGATTTGAGATAGCTGCAAATCTCTCCTCCTTAGACAATAGTGCCTTCAGGCAAAATGAAAAACAATTAGATAGCAAATGAAAATCACATGAATATTAAACGACACAAGTATACCTCATGTACCAAGGCATGCACCACAAGAGACGCTGGTAACCCCAAAGACTTTTATTTATTAATGTAAATGCTGAGTACAAAATCCGGCAGAGTCTCCGCCAGCCCAATAGCTCGTTCTATGATAATACAATAAGAGCCCATGGCTCATATAAATAGGAAAATGGGAGACAATCCCAAGGCAAAATCCAATGACAAATGGCAATCAGGTGAAGATCCCAATGAAGCAAGAAGAATGACAAGTGGCTGCTATGAATGCTTGTGATCCTGGAGATAACTGCTGATATTGGATTGGCTGCCTTTGACCAACGTTTAAACTGCTGTTTTAATAAAATCTGAACTGTAGATTGTAGCTGCCAACGGACTGTTCTGTTTATAATTGATTGGGTGATATGCTGAGTGGGCACGTGACTGCTATTTAACCACCGTAAACTGCTGTATAACTGCCTTTGAACTCCTGTCCATTGGCTGTGATTAAACATGCTGTAGACTGCCTCTTAAACTATGCGTATATACCTTGATTGACTGCACATAACTTGCTGTTCAGATCAGCGTTAAATGCTGAGTATATTGCCACGTTGACTGCCTTTAATCTGGGTATTGCCAACGTGGATTGCTGGACAGCTGCCTTGAAGATTTGTTGTGCATTGCCCACGTCAACAATGTTAAATTGCCCACGTACATTCCTGTTCTCATGCCCACGTACCTGCTGCCTAAGTTGACCGGCTGACTTACGTTGCTGCCAATATGCCAACGTATTGCTGTTAACTGCCTTTTGACTGAACGCTGATATTTGACTGCCGTTGATTGGGCTGCCGTACGGACTGCGTACGGACAACGTATGGATTTCTTTTGGCATGTGAGTAATTCCATATGGCTGAGTGTGGGTCCCTACCCACTTAATTCTTTTTTTTAAACATTATGATATTTGATCTCAAATAATAATTTTTCAACCTGATAAATAAATCAAAATTTCATTGCCTCATGACTTCAACTTGCTTTGACTTTGACTTTGAGTTGACTTTCTTTGACTTTGACTGGCTGCTGAAACTTTGACTTGAGGTGGGCCCCACATTTGCTTTGCCACGTCACCTTTGACTTTCTGCTTGACTTCCATGTCAAAATTTGACTTATTTTGACTTTGGAAATTTTTTTAAATTTTTCCAATTATTCATTTTTTTGAATTTTTCTTATTTTTTGCCACTGTCACCTGAAAAAACGCCTTTTGAGGGACTCTGAGTCATTTTTTGACCCCCAAAGTAGGCTCTATGAGAATGCTGGGCCTCTGAGGATCAATTTTGACTGGTCATACGCCCCAGACATCTCCTAAGGCCGCTTATTTATGCCTTTACATAAAAAATAATTAAAAAATCCCGTTTTGCGGGAAATTTTTAACTATTAAAAAATCCTACCTAGACCTAGCCAAATTTCACGAAACTTTACGTGTGATCTAGTATGGTAATATACATCGACCCTAGACACTAAGATGTGTCAGGGGCTCAATCTTCAAACCGTCACCTCGGCTTTGGGGTGTGCACGAGTGAAAAAATCCAGAGAATTATCCCCCTCTGAAAAAGAAAGGAAACGAAAGGGATAATTCACCGGATAAAAAAAAACACTCCAAGGTGTACTCGTTTGCTGATCGAGTCCCACATCCTAGGCCTGTTACAAATTCAAGAAACATCATACTAGCATCACTTA